>JAFBMS010000127.1:2146790-2166790 GCA_019788955.1 Albula glossodonta
CTCAATAATTTACCAACAGTGCAGCAGCTCTCATTATATAACAGACAATTTACTCTGCAACTGAGGCAAGAAACAGCTGCATCTCCAAAGTATATATTTGTTGCGTCTGCACTTACTTTGAACAGTGGTTTTATTTGCTTATGTCAGCCTGCAATGTGCAATTTTATCTCAGTGATGGAGAGGGGGGGCAGTGGGGGGGGGGGGGGGATGACGAAAAACAGATAAATGATTCGCAGAAGCCGCGTACCCACAACAACCGTGACCACGCTCCATTTAACACAGAAAGAAGCTGGAATCTCCACCCCAAATCTGAGATTCAGAGTCGCGTCTGCTGCGTTTACAGGCAGAAACGAGACCCGCTCGCTTTCCCCTCCAGGTGTGTCTGGTGTCTGGAACCTTCTCTCTCACCCTTCTCTCACCTGTTGTGAACCAGTGAAGGGAGAATGAGAGGAAGAGCGGGGGGAACCAATGTAAGTCAGAGGCTGCAGGCTAAATTCCCATGTGAAGCACTGCCAATGTAGCCTTGTGCAAGGTGCTCGACTTAAACAGTTCCAGTAAAACATCTCACTGCATAAATGGGCCGTATACACAAAAGGGAAAAAGAGTTGCATAAAGCCCTTTGCATAATAGCATATGCTAAAAGCCCTGATAATGTTCAGTGAGGTATCAAGGCACCATAAATAGGTAGCACCTTCATGTTTTACCTGGGAACTCATGATTTTAACCAATCATTGGGCTTTGCTGTAAAGGCAAAGGTTTTTGATTGGTTGAAAAAAGGCAGTGACTGACAGCTAATTGGAGGTAGTTCTCTCACTGTTGGTCTCATGATACCTGGTTACCTTGTGTGAAGCCTTCCGTTTATTAGATAAGGATGAGGGAGGCGGGGGGAATCATACTAAATAATACGTAATAGGGACTATATTATACAAATTATATATAAGCAAAACACCAAAAACCAAGCCATATGCATGTGTTGACATGTCCCAGTAGAGAATTCCCAATGCTGTAGGAACTTCACACCGACCACTTTCTAAAATACTTCTTCTCGTGGTTCATAAAATAATTAAAAGAAGTTTTAGGCAGCCATGCAGGCAGTGTGGAAAATACCCCCCCTCTTATGAGAGTTTGGGGGGGGGGGGGTGTTGGGTGTGACCGGCTGAGGATCAGGTCAACAGGAGACATTGTTCCCCAGATTACAGCCGCCGCCAAGACAAACAGCCACAGTGAGAGAGGGGCCCGGGTCAGCTAGCCGTTACATACGGCACCGTTTGTGTGTTAGTTATGTAACTGCTCTCTCTGTGAAACACGCAATCCCTTCATCTGTGTTTGAAATAGATGAAACTCCACCGTTTCAAAATCAGTCTCACCGATGACTATAAAGAAAATACTTGGAAATGTTTAAAAAAAAAAAAAAAACCTGGAAATGCTTAAATTACTGATTCAGATTTCTGATGTAGTACTTTCTTTAACTCGTTCTTGGGAGGGAAATCTCTAGAGATGTAGCTGTAACCATTAATGAGCTTCTTGTAACTACAAGACCAAATGTACTTAGGCCGAGATAAAAGCAAAAGCAGGGTATTCTTTCATTTTCCAAATCCAGCCTCTAACAAGGAGAAAACCCCCATCTGAAAACGGGTGGCTCGTGCGCGCGATCAGAGCACAGTTACCACAATAATCGTTAAGGTTTTTTTTTTTTTTGTTGTCCGACATTCCTCAAGCTTTTCAAAGGGGGAACACAGAACGCTGGAGTTCGTGACCTTCTCCAGCAGATCTACAATGCTGCCACTAATTACCATTCCGCCAGAGGCCCCCCCCCCTCCCCCCCACAAACCCTGAGTTTGGAAGCAAGCCTGTCCACCTGAATCATCCCTCTAAATGCAGGCGTTCGCTTTACCATTCACTAGCGCCGCTGTCGTGAACCCGTACCAGGAACAAAGCCGTTTTCCCGCACGTAGATCTGCTGGGAGACTCTTGCTAACTCCTCCTCTCCATCTCTGCCTCTCCCCCACCCTTCACTGCCCTGTAGCCCACTTCAAAAAAAAGGAAGAGGGCAAGTCAGACCAAAATCCCTCCCTCCCAACCTTTCTCTCTCTCTCTCTCCATCCCTTCCTCCCTTTCTCATTCCTGCCACACATGAGAGTTCAGGTCTGTGTCACCCGCAAAGCGGCCTTGCTCAGGGACACAGAAACAATGCGCAGCCCAGCCGGGGAGGCTGGAGAGGAGCCATCTGCAGTTCTGCTGCTGGAACATTTTGTGTCATGGAATTAAATCTGAGCTAGGCTTTTTTCACAAAAAAACTGCATATGGCCTAATTCCAGTCCAGATCCATCCGAACATTGTGATGTCATAATACCTGTGAGCTGAACCAACCATTCTGTCTCTGTGACATAACAGACAGAACCCCAAACCGAATAGAGGCCACTATTCTGACGATGGAAGGAAAGACATTCCATTAGCATTAGCTTAAATGCTAAGAGCTACCATCATCCAAAACAACGCAAGTGCTCCACTGAAAAAAATATACGGTCTGCCAAACAGGCACCCACTGAAAATGTCACATAAACACTAAATACTTGACAATATCAATCTGACATATCTTTTCCCAGATGTCAGATTGTCAACAGGTTCACAGCGATGTGTGATATTTCAAGCAAACAACAGTTAGCTGCTTCAGAGAAAATTAGCTGGTTTCAGAGCCACACTGTGACCTTCGAACATGCACCCAGTGAACCCAGCGAGTGACGTGTGAACGCGATCAGTAAAACTCCTGAGATAGCACTTCGCTAGCCGTTAGCACCCTTCACATTGATGAGACCCAGCTGCTCCATGCGGCGCAGGACAGGGAGGCAGGGCTGAAGACAGCACAGGCCCTGATTAACGCACCATCTCTCTCCCTCCTGCCCTACAGCCATCCCCGCCGACACGCACAAGTGGCAGGCTCCAGACCGCCACCATAAATCCTGATCCCAGAGAGGAAGGACATGAAATTAGGCCCGACAGTAAAGGGACCGGGCCTGTTAAGGCCTCTCTCTCTTTCTCTCTGTCCCGACAATTCACCCCCACATGTCAGAAAACCCACGATGCAGAACCCGATTACCGAGGGGTCGCAGCTGGGTTCGGGTGGACATATGTACATTTCATATCAGGTTCATGCTCGGATGCGCTGTGTATGATTGTGGTTATAGAAGGGAGCCCTGAGATCGGGGGTTCAAATCCCAGTCTCGCCATTGCCAGCTATGGTCGGAGGTCCCCAATGGCAAGACAACAATTGGCCCAGACTCGCCGAGGATGATGGGAGTAAGTCTATGATTTTACCCCCATGATCGTTGGTTTTGTTGGTGTCATCGCCATAGCACCCACTATGGTCATCCTGGGCGCTTGTGGCTACACAAACTGAGGGTACGCTGACTGCGTCATCCTCCAACGTCACAGGCAGTGTGCGATTAGTGGTGCAGCTGCAGAAGCGAGAATTGTCGTCACATTCTCGGCCTCTCCTCCCAAAGCTGGCAGAGAGCTTGCTGTAGTGAAGTCAACGAGTTCGGTTGAGTTAGGGTTGGGAAAAAACTGGGAGAAAAATCAGGAAAAAATATAAATAAAAAAAAAAAGAGAAGAGGTTGCCATTTCCAATGACCCAAGGAGAGACTGGCCGTTTTGAGAACATAGTGTTTGGTTGCCACAGCAACGGTAACCCCATCTCCCAAAGCTACGCAATTAGAGCTTTGGAAGTTTAAACAGAAAGAAAGAAAAAACTGAATAAGGTCGCATAATTTGGCAGAATGTTTATCTGATATGACGTCTGTGGGGCTTGTTATATTTCTTCTCCTATTCTGACAGAAAAACAAAGTCAAATGTCAAAATATTGCCCTCACTGGTGTCGAAAATATTCGGCCATGTTATCCTTGTTATGCAAGCGTAAACATACAGAAAACGGTTAGAAGGCACGGTTTTGGTTCCAACGTGTGGGTCAAATTCACCCAGGGACGACGTAGCCTACAGAAAACGCACATAAAATTTACACTGAGCGAGTTCAAGTTTCCATCCACTGAATCACAAGGGAAATTTCAGCCCTTTTTACTGAGACCGTAAACAACCACAAGGGCAAACACGGACACCGGAACCATAAAAACCTTGGCGTACAGAAAAGTCTCACCAAACACAACACAACACATAGCACTGTTGACTTGGCTTCCCTTGTTGTGTTTTGGTACTCTCCATTTTCTGTTTTTTTTTTTTTTTTTTTTTTTATCACAGGGTATCGAGTTGCGCTCGATCTAATGGCCCTAGATCGCCATAACAAAGCGGAGATTGTTTCTCAACAAAGAGCTGCGTCCATGCTCACACTGCGAAAGGCTACTGGTCCAAAACGCGAAGCCGAACACGAGCCAGCCCAGGCAGCCAAGAAACGTTTAACAAAGTGAAAAAAAGAAAGGTAAGAGGGCCGGGGTTAGGGGGGGCCTGGGGGGGTTCGGGAGGGGATGGGGGGGCCGCAGTAGTTGCAAGTCATCTGTTTCTAATGCTGCGGCGGCTGGTGTGCGTTACAGGGAGGCGGGGGATGCCCTCTGTGTGACCCCACTTCTACGTCCCCAGAGAAACCCAACCCAGCGTGTGTGTGCAGCAAGGGCCAATCAGGGCTGGAACCAGAGGCGCTCTCTCTGTACCCACTCCTAAATTAGGGGTGCTTTCTCTGTCCCCGCTCCTAAATTAGGGGTGCTCTCTCTGTACCCGCTCCTAAATTAGGGGTGCTCTCTCTGTACCCGCTCCTAAATTAGGGGCGCTCTCTCTGTACCCGCTCCTAAATTAGGGGCGCTCTCTCTGTACCCGCTCCTAAATTAGGGGCGCTCTCTCTGTACCCACTCCTAAATTAGGGGGGCTCTCTCTGCACCCACTCCTAAATGAGGGGTGCTCTCTCTATGCCTGTCCCAAAATGAGGGGTGCACTCGCTTCACCCGCTCATAAATGAGGGGCGCTCTCTCTCTTTCTCTGATTATTTTCATCCTAGAAAGAATAAATCTGAATCGCTCTGCACCCAGAGACCCCCCTTTGCCCGAGATGTGGAAGAGAGACCAGAATTCCATGTGGGGAATAATTCCCAGGTGCTGGCATTGCAAGGCTCCATACACACAGGAGAGAGAAACATACAGGCAGCGTTTAATCTTCAAAGAAGCACACAAACACTCTTGTTTTATCAAATTTGACACGGTAAAGATTCCCCGTTTTTCCCGGCTTTCGCTCTTACTTTCGCGATTCTCTTCTTGTCGCGTGTTGGAGTGGTTGAAGGTTTGAAGGTGGGGAAATGGAGAGAGCTGGAGATCTAACGAAAGCAGAGACTCTACAAATCACGAGAGGAACTGAGGAGAGAGGAGCGCAAGTCAGATACACTGCAATAAATCCCTCTCCAGAATCACATGTGGACATGTCGCGATGATCAGGGGACCAACAGTGCTGTATGGGTGCGGTAAAGTCTGACCGCTTTTCAAGGAAACAAGTTTTTGTGAATAAGATTTAGTTTTTTTAATGAAAAGCAAGTTCTCCTTCTCTAACCAGGGAATATCACAAAGCAAAAAATATGCCCAGTTCCCGAAAAGGGAGTTTAAAAAACACAGCATGAAAACAACTGAAAACAGAGAACCTTCAAGGACTTCTTTGCACAATCCGTGCACTTTCACAAACATTTGAAAAAAAAAAGCAGGCAATGCCAAAGCAAGTCTTCAAGGACCCCTTGAAACAAAAACCCAGAACAGTCTGAAGGTCATCAGAGTCTAAATCTGAAAAAAATTAATGCGATTCGTGAGATAACTACAAATCCCATCATCCCCGCGCCATCTGCAGTTCCGCGGGTGCGTTTAGGGCAAAACCCCAAAGCTAAGGCGCAGAGAAGAACTTGTAACTCACCTGTAGTATCTGCTCTGCAGGTAGGTGGAGCACACGGCCTTGGAGACGTGGCTGGCGGAGCCGAAGTCGATGACCTTGACGCGGTAGGGCTGGCGGGAGGGGTCGACCAGCATGATGTTCTCCGGCTTGAGGTCGGCGTGAATGAGGCCCAGGCTCTTGAGCTTCATGAGGGCGGTGGCCACCTGCTGCAGCACGGGCCGGATGTAGCGCAGCGGCAGCGGGCTGAACTTGTTCTGCTTCAGGAAGTCGTATAGGTTCTGCTCCAGCATCTCGAACACCAGGCAGGTGTGGCTCTTGTGCTGGAAGCACTCGTAGGCGCGGACAAAGTTGTAGTCGTCGGCGCTCTCCGTGCTGAGCCTCGCCAGGATGCTGACCTCGATCTGGCCCTGCCGGGCGTAGGACGGGTGGTTCTTCAGGATCTTGATGGCCACTATCTCGTTGGTGCCCCGTTTCCAGCACTTCACCACCTGGCCGAAGGTGCCACGGCCCAGGAACTCCAGCACCTCGTAGGTGTTGGTCATGGAGCAGAGCACCTCATGCTGGACCAGCTGGTAGTCGCCCTCGCTGTTAGCGCTCCCGTTCTTGGAGGCCCCGGCATTGGCGGTAGAGTTGGCGGCTGTGGCCCCGCCCCCGGCCCCGCTGGCCGCCGTCTGGATCATGGACGGCTGCTCGTCGACAATCTGCACGCTGCTGTTGTTCTCCAGCTCCTCGCTCTTGCGTTTAAGCCCGCATCGCTGGTAGGTGTCCAGCAGGCTGACTGTGCTCCGCCGGGTCAGGTTGTGCACCGCCCCGGCCTGTCCCAGCAGCTGCCCCGCCCCGGAGGTGGTACTGCTGGCCGAGGCCACCACGATGTGGCCCGCACTGGCCGGGAAGAGGAGCGTCGTCTGCTCGTACGGGAGGCCGGAGCTCGCCACCTGGAGGGAGGCGTTCACACCCAGCTGGGCCGCGGCGGCTGCCGCCGCTGACGGGACTACACTCTTGCTGCTCTGGCTGTACACTTTGCTGTGCGATCCGTACCCAGTCATATCCCACTGGCAACTCTGCTCCACCTTCAGTTTCTTCACACTAAAGAAGGCACTTGACTGGAGTGTGTGGGGAGAAAAGACTTGCACTTGCGAGGCCATACCTGGAGGTGGGGGTGGGGGGGGGTAAGGGGAGAAAAAGCAGAGAGGTGGAAACGTGAGACCAAACTGGGAACTTGACCCTTGGCCTTAAATAAGGATGGCCAGGCTTGTGGCAGGCTAACTGAGATGCACCCCTAGCAGTCTAGAAAATAACGTGCTTAACGCTCGCAATGGTTAGCAGGCATTTACACACGCAGCACAGTAAGACTCTTGTGCTTGAAGAAGAAGAAGAAGAAAAAAAGAAACATACACTGCAGTTTACCCTAGCTACACCACATAAACGTCTTATGGGTAAACTTCAAGGTTTAGAGTTTCCTTTGAGCTTGTCCCTCAAACAAAAAAAGAAAAAAAAAAGTTTCCCGCACGACTTACGCTTTTCTATGCACAAAGTACACACAATGGCGAATATTTTCCACAGCACTTTCGGGAAATTATGCAGACTACAAAAAGGAAACACATGTAACTGCCCTGTGGCCACAGGTGCGAGTGAAATTCATTCAGGTATTATGGCCAGACGAAAGAGACCCGCTGCTGAACTAAAGAGGAAGCAAAGGGTTGAGAGAGAGAGAGAGAGAGAGAGAGAGAGAGTGAGAGAAGCGTGGGTGTCTACAGGTACTAGAGGATTGTTCTCCTCATCAAAATGCATCTAACGTGGTGGTGGATAAACTGAAAACACATCGAGCGAGTCACTTCCCTGCAAAACGCAAGCAGCACCTCAGAGAAAGCTCTCCACTGAATCACAACAGGGCCCGAATGAGCGGTCAAAACACGGCAGAGAAATCAACCCAGCCCAGCTGGGACTGCTGCGCTGCCACACGGCCGCACTGATGCAAGAAAACAACACCTTTGATACCCAGAAGAATGGAGCAGGTGAAGAGCGGACCACATGGACCCTTTAAACCTTACACATTTGAGCTTCCAGGTGCTATCAATCTGTTTGCCATCATTGAATCAAACGCCATTATTCTGCATTGCAAAGCACTGGAGTTTGTTCAGTTCATGACAGCAGACCATTTTTCTGCACACTTTATGGGCCTCTTTCACTTATTTGCTGGAACGGACTGGTCATGGGGAAAAGCATGCTGAGATCAGTTTCACCTATCCATATCTTGACCTTACCAGCATTCTGCTGAGAAGCAAAACTGATCCTAGGTCAGCTTTCCTATCTCCTAAAGACTATTTTCGCACATGGACCCTGACCGCACGTCCACTGATGAACACTAGGGGGCCACGCCCGCATCCTGTTACACGGTTTTCTCAGGGTGGAAACAGATCAGTCAGGACATCAAAGAAGCAACAAAAAGTGCATTTCAGCTGTTTCTAAAACACCTCCAGATCCCTTAAACAACAACGAAAATCCCCCTAAAGTCTTCAGCTCCTAGCAATGTTGAAGCAGAACAAGCAAAACACTTCTTCAAGCAAACAAACGGCCTAAAAATAGGCTTCTCAAAGCTGCGCTATTTGTTACTCTGAAAGAGTCATTACTGCATGAGTTGGATCAGTTTCAGGCCCTTCAATGGGACTCAGAGAAATCTGCCTTTCGGTGTAAACTGATGTTTTGGTCTGACAAGAATCACTTACCATTTCTAGAACCCCAGCCACGCATTCATACACACACACACACACACATACACATACACATACACCCACACATACACACACACATATACACACACATATATACACACACATATACACACACACACACTTTTGAGAGAAACAAAAAAAAAAGACATGTGAAGGCTGGTAACACGGCAACTGCTTCTGTATGAAGTTGACATAATGCTTCTCACACGAAAGTGATGAATGCAACTTTTCAGTTCAGCAGAATCAGTTTGTCAGATTCAGAAAGGGATTTATACAGACATTGTGGAAAAGTACTTTTTTTTTTAAAACAAAAAAAAGTGCCCAGAATGGATTCAGTGAATCAGCAGCCAGCCGGCCACTCTGGTCTCCAGAATGGCTTCAAACACATGGCTGTGTACTGTGAGCATCGGCTCACATGGGAAAACAGCCATTTCCAAATGAGCACTCAGGTCTGCGAGTCTCTCAGGTTTGGTTGCAGTGAGAGGCCCATTCATAGGTCATCAACAAGGGACAAAAACAGAAACCTGTGAAATGCAGAAACGGGAACACAGAGACAGGGTCACCTCAGTCTGATTCCCGCACAAGCAAGGCTTTGTGGGTTATGATAGGCCTGTCCCAATTCTAGCTCTTTTTTTTTTGTTTGTTTTGCTTTTCAAGGCAGATCGAAATCTTCTGTACAACAGTGTACTTAGCGCAGGTAAGAACAGTGAGTTCACTGCTGAACCCCCCCGCCCCCCCCCCCCCCGCGCCACCGCGACCGCATCACTGATCTCACACTGTTGATGAATGGCTTTGATAATGATTTGTGGTGCCAGTATTCTTTGCGCGAGGTAAACAAAACGCTTAACCCTTTCTCTTTTTCCACGACCGAACGTTCAGCCCGATCAACTGCGGCCTCATACCCAAAAATAAAACCTAACAAATGCATCCGAATACATATCATTCCACACACAGCTTCCGGAGGCCTGGGTTCTGTTCTATGTTAACAGAAGGGAGATGCAGACCAGGGTCAAATACATGCTTGAAATTATACAGCTTCGGATTCACGAGGTAGAACAGCATTCGAGCTCCTCTCAGCTCTTTAGTATAAAATCATTAAAGCACTCATGCAGGTTACTTAGAATTTTCAAGGACAAATGACATCGGCCAAAAAGTACAATCACACAAATTAACAACTTTGCTCTGGGTATTGGCAAAGCTATATATCCCACTTTAAAATAGACGGTAATCTAAGAGAATTATACAAGTGTCTAAAAATGGCTGAAGTAGTTCAAATGATTATCTGACTCAGGTCTGGGGCGCTGCGAATGACATTGTAGGCACTTAGCAGATAGGCTTATCCACAAACTGTTCATTTATAAAGCTGGTTATTCACTGAAGCAATTCTAAACCACAGCTACAAGCCCAGCTCCCTAACCATTATACTACACTGTAACCTCTGAGCTACAAGCCCAGCTCCCTAACCATTATACTACACTGTAACCTCTGAGCTACAAGCCCAGCTCCCTAACCATTATACTACACTGTAACCTCTGAGCTACAAGCCCAGCTCCCTAACCATTACACTACACTGTAACCTCTGAGCAACAAGCCCAGCTCCTTAACCATTATACTACACTGTAACCTCTGAGCTACAAGCCCAGCTCCCTAACCATTACACTACACTGTAACCTCTGAGCTACAAGCCCAGCTCCCTAACCATTATACTACACTGTAACCTCTGAGCTACAAGCCCAGCTCCCTAACCATTACACTACACTGTAACCTCTGAGCTACAAGCCCAGCTCCCTAACCATTACACTACACTGTAACCTCTGAGCTACAAGCCCAGCTCCCTAACCATTACACTACACTGTAACCTCTGAGCTACAAGCCCAGCTCCCTAACCATTATACTACACTGTAACCTCTGAGCTACAAGCCCAGCTCCCTAACCATTATACTACACTGTAACCTCTGAGCTACAAGCCCAGCTCCCTAACCATTATACTACACTGTAACCTCTGAGCTACAAGCCCAGCTCCCTAACCATTATACTACACTGTAACCTCTGAGCTACAAGCCCAGCTCCCTAACCATTATACTACACTGTAACCTCTGAGCTACAAGCCCAGCTCCCTAACCATTATACTACACTGTAACCTCTGAGCTACAAGCCCAGCTCCCTAACCATTACACTACACTGTAACCTCTGAGCTACAAGCCCAGCTCCCTAACCATTACACTACACTGTAACCTCTGAGCTACAAGCCCAGCTCCCTAACCATTATACTACACTGTAACCTCTGAGCTACAAGCCCAGCTCCCTAACCATTACACTACACTGTAACCTCTGAGCTACAAGCCCAGCTCCCTAACCATTATACTACACTGTAACCTCTGAGCTACAAGCCCAGCTCCCTAACCATTACACTACACTGTAACCTCTGAGCTACAAGCCCAGCTCCCTAACCATTATACTACACTGTAACCTCTGAGCTACAAGCCCAGCTCCCTAACCATTATACTACACTGTAACCTCTGAGCTACAAGCCCAGCTCCCTAACCATTATACTACACTGTAACCTCTGAGCTACAAGCCCAGCTCCCTAACCATTATACTACACTGTAACCTCTGAGCTACAAGCCCAGCTCCCTAACCATTATACTACACTGTAACCTCTGAGCTACAAGCCCAGCTCCCTAACCATTATACTACACTGTAACCTCTGAGCTACAAGCCCAGCTCCCTAACCATTATACTACACTGTAACCTCTGAGCTACAAGCCCAGCTCCCTAACCATTATACTACACTGTAACCTCTGAGCTACAAGCCCAGCTCCCTAACCATTACACTACACTGTAACCTCTGAGCTACAAGCCCAGCTCCCTAACCACTGTACTACACTGAAACCTCTGAGCTACAAGCCCAGCTCCCTAACCATTATACTACACTGTAACCTCTGAGCTACAAGCCCAGCTCCCTAACCATTACACTATGCTGTAACCTCTGAGCTACAAGCCCAGCTCCCTAACCATTATACTACACTGTAACCTCTGAGCTACAAGCCCAGCTCCCTAACCATTACACTACACTGTAACCTCTGAGCTACAAGCCCATTTTTAAGGTGAAAAAAGGATCAGCTTAGTCACACTGGTCTTGAGTAGCCTAGTGGCAAAAATAAAGCCCTCCCTCAGTAGATGGGTTCACCTGGCTGAGCTCACTGAGCAGGGACAGGAAGTGTAAAATGGAGGCCAGACTCAGCGGTCACGGTCATCCGGTCTTGACCTTAATGCGACTGGATGGCTGCTCAGCACTTAGCGCTGTGCTTGTAAGCTCATTAGCGGGGAAGTCAAAGTGGTAGGCAAGATCTCGCCTGGCCAACTTCTGCTCGCTCTGGGAGATCTCTTTCAAGAGCCCCATAAAAAATGACCTAATTTACCAGAGGGTAATTAAAAAAAAATAAATTTTACTGCATGAAATCATGTTTTTTGGAATTACAATACTTCAGTTCAGTTATGCTGATAGATCTTTTGCGTTAGAGTGAACAGAAAGTTAACGTTAAAACTTTGAGGCAAGAATTCTCAGCTTCACCCTAAAGTCTATGCTGGTTGGCTGGAGCAACAAGTTAAAAAAAAATAAAAACATATTTTAAACCAACCACTATGGCCCTTTCAGTGAGGCGGGATTTACAGTGACCACTGGCTTCCCTAAACTGATGGACTTGTAACATGCCCTTGCAATCAACTGTTAATTTCCTGCAAAACCTGCCTGTCAGCGATGCTGTTCCTTTGAACACTACATACACCTTGTGAATAGGAAGCTTTTATGTACGAGAAGACACAATTTTGTAAATATATATGATAAAATGTACATGATAAGCACCTATTTCTGCACGTGTTGTCAGCTAACTAACAGTTTCAGTCATAAACTAGCTATTTTTAAATAATGAAAATGTTTAATGTTTAATGAAAATGTTCAAAAATCAAGTGACCTGCCAACCACCGAAACCATCAGCTGTCTGTAGAGCCGAAGCTTCTTTACTTGGTGTAAGCCTCTTCATTGGTCCCCTACACCCCTGTGAGCTCCACGCTCCCTCCCCCTACCCTATTGACTAATCCATGTATAGGATGGGGGGGGG
The DNA here is from genome assembly GCA_019788955.1 of Albula glossodonta. Taxonomy (NCBI): domain Eukaryota; kingdom Metazoa; phylum Chordata; class Actinopteri; order Albuliformes; family Albulidae; genus Albula; species Albula glossodonta. Next base: position 2,159,515 of record JAFBMS010000127.1, read on the forward strand.
GGCTGCACATTGTATTTGGGTGGGACACACACCCCCTTTATGTGTTGATTGAGTATCTACAGAGGGATGGAGGTGGGGGGGGGTCCTGCTGGGTGCGTAGCGGCGTGAGGGTGATGCTAATCACTTAAGCCTCCAGCCCAGATGCCACTGTCCCAGGTTTGAACCCTAAACCTAATTCAGCCCTCATCGCCCAACATGATTTCTGGGACAATCAAAGGGATCTCCGTCTACCCGTTAGACCTGACCTTTCCTTCGTAATAACGAAATATAATCTCTGGACGATGTTTATGGACTGTGTTTATGCTTACCCTCCATGGCCACTTTTTTGAGACCTTCCCTGTCGATTTCAGAACAGCGCAGGCAAAGTACACACTCTCCTCTGAAATGTGAGGTCACACATCTGGGCCCATCCACACACTGGAACAGTGCCTTAACAGGATGCAGACTGTGGGGCCCATCCACACACTGTAACAGTGCCTTAACAGGATGCAGACTGTGGGGCCCATCCACACACTGGAACAGTGCCTTAACAGGATGCAGACTGTGGGGCCCATCCACACACCGGAGCAGTGCCTTAACAGGATGCAGACTGTGGGGCACATCCACACACTGGAACAGTGCCTTAACAGGATGCAGACTGTGGGGCCCATCCACACACTGGAACAGTGCCTTAACAGGATGCAGACTGTGGGGCCCATCCACACACTGGAACAGTGCCTTAACAGGATGCAGACTGTGGGGCCCATCCACACACCGGAGCAGTGCCTTAACAGGATGCAGACTGTGGGACCCATCCACACACTGGAGCAGTACCTTAACAGGATGCAGACCGTGGGGCCCATCCACACACTGGAGCAGTACCTTAACAGGATGCAGACCGTGGGGCCCATCCACACACTGGAACAGTGCCTTAACAGGATGCAGACTGTGGGGCCCATCCACACACTGGAACAGTGCCTTAACAGGATGCAGACTGTGGGGCCCATCCACACAGTGGAGTAGTGCCTTAACAGGATGAGCCACCCAGCTACCCATCACTGGACCATTCTTTGTGTGATCGTCAAGGACTGCCCCTAATGAGCTGGCCTTGGTCAGAGAGATAAAGGCCTGGTATGGTCAAACAGACCAGCAAACCTTTAGTATTAGACATCTGCTCACTGAGACCGTGAACAGAACTCTGGGACAGAGCACTCGGACACTGACGTGCACGCCCTGCAAATGAATGAAGCAGAAGAATGCTTTTAAAGCCGCTATGCAGAAAAAGGTGTTAATCTACTCCACGGCCGTTTAGGAAATAGCCTTAAGTAATGAAATGAATAAACAGACAAAGGGTCAAACGGTCAGAACGTTATCTCCTGACAGCATGCGCTAGGCGACAGTGCGTCCAGGGCTATTTGTGGCCATAATGCCGATTTCCCATTCCCTGTCAGAGGGCTTGGAATGGCGTGCCGCGAAACGGGCACCACCCTGTTCTCTGGGTGCCGTTTGCTCTTTCACCTCCGCCGCGAACGAAGGCTTCCCGAACGAAAAGCCTTTGAGTTTATTTAAACCTACGTGTTTCCCCTGCCAAATGTGGACACATTCAGGGGAGGGTCCATTGTTCCCTGATCTCACCTGTTGGCAGAGCAGAAGCAGCGTGATGCGGTTCTTAAACGAGCGCTGCACTTCAGCAAGACACTCTTCCAGTGATTAGACTGAGAGAGAAAAATGTATGGATTGTAATCTCAATCTTTTTTTTTTTTCAGGGAGGGGGTTGAGCTGAGGGGAATTATTTTCCTGACAAAGGTTATTTAATCTTCTTGTTTTTATAGACGTAAATCACGTCTGTTTTTTAAAGAAGTGGGGGTGGGGGTGGGAGGGGGGGAGGGTGGGATGGGTGGAACAAAGGTAAAGCCATTCTTCACTCTGATTCCTGTCTGTTTCCCCGCTCTTGTTTTAATTTCAGATTTCATTACAGACGAGCGCGAAATAACCCGCCGCGTGACTGTTAGAAACCCCTCCGAAACATTGCAAAGCCCAAAAATCATTAACAGAAGGCTTAGCCAAGCAAAGGAAGCAGCTACTGTCAGCCCCAGAGGCTAACCCAGGGCCTCCAGCCTGCAGCCCTGTCTCTCTCTGTCCTGGAGAGAGGAAAAAAGGGAAGCAGACACAGAACAAATGCGGCATGGGGAAACCTACGGACCGGTCCGGTTAAGGACATGAGCAATGCATCAATCTGGCAAGCCAAGGTAGCAAAGCTATGCCATTAATAAGCAAATCAAGGCTACATAGTAGCCTAAACGATGCTGAACATGGAAACAATGTAACATAATGCAGAAACAATGTAACATAATGTGTAATGTGAGGTAAGGGTACAAACTGTTTAGTTTAGCAGTGCTTGTCAGGCAACCTTAATAGTTAGCTTACAGCCAGTCAGCCTGTAGCTAACTACTTTGCCTCTTGGTGCGTTTCCAGATGCAGCCCCTCATTTGCTTGCGGAGACAGGAAGCAAATAACGATTTAAATGATCTGCACGTGTCAAGCCATAGCATCACCTCCTGCCGCTGGCTGCCTCAAAGAGAGGAGGTAGCCTGCACGAGGCGGGGACTGGAATACTGATCCCAGGTCAGTGCCGTTCAGCTCTGGGTCCTGAGGGCCTCAGTGCCAGCAGGGATTTGTGCCAGCCACACATTATGCCACCTGGTTTCACTCCAGGAGGCAAGGGAAGCAGTGAGCTCAAGCGGTTTCGTGCATGGGCAGAGCAAATACCTGCTCAGTTAAATGGCCTCGATCTGCATAATTTCCATTTGTGTTTTGTTCCCCTCACTAAATATATATATATATATATATATACACACACACACATTCTCACGTGTACACATACAAATATGCACACAAACTAATGCATACACACAGTCTAATACATTTTCACACATGCGCACACACACTCACGCGCAGACACAGTCATGAAGCTGCTATTCAGCACTCAATTCACTTTTATGGCTCACATCAGAGATTATTTATAGAAGTGTGTGTAACAGCCAGGGAGGGACCACCTCAGACTGACTGGAGTTGGGCACTGGGCGCTGGGCGCTGGGCACTGTGGGGTATGGCTGCACAGCAACAGCGACAACAACACTGACACAACAGCAACAACAACAGTGATACAACAGCGACAACAACACTGATACAACAACACTGACACAACAGCGACAACAACAGTGATACAACAGCGACAACAACACTGATACAGCAACACTGACACAACAGCGACAACAACACTGATACAACAACACTGACACAACAGCGACTACAACACTGATACAATAACACTGACACAACAGTGACTACAACACTGACACAATAACACTGACACAACAGCCACTACAATACTGATACAATAACACTGACACAACAGCCACTACAATACTGACACAACAGTGACAACAGTACTGACACAATGTATCACTAACACAACTCAAAAAGCAACAACAGCACTGACACAATATGTCATTCACATAACCCAAAAAGGAAATGACAATAACCCTAACACACACTACTGACACACATACGTGTGTGCACACACACTTGCAACACACACACGCTTACATACACCACACCATTGTTTTATATTGAGAATCTGCAAATAATTGACATTGAGAATTGGGGAATAATTGGTCTTCTCCATAAAACAGCATGTTTGCAACACAGGTTTGCCAGAGGACTTTGTAAAAGCATGTGTACGTATGATTAATCAGTTTATTTTATTTGAAACCAGGTGAGCCAGTGCATGTGTGGGCGGATCGCTCAATCCTTCTTTAACTCTCCTATGCCAGTAATTTCTCTGAACTGGGAGCTGAAAATTTCCCAGAAATCTTCCCAGGAGGGCCGGTGCAGTGGGTAGACACTGGACTCAGCGCTCCTGTTCCTTCCCTGGAATCCCCCAGAACAGGACGTGCAGCATGCGGGGAAAACACATCATCACGGTTACGCAAACCTGCCCCTGCGTCTTCAGCTGAGGACGAGACGAAACGGGACGAGAGACGAGACGAGAGCTCACAAGGACAGGGCGGCCAGGGCCGGAGGTCCAGGACCAAACTGTCCGCAAGAACGAAACCGCCTCCAGACTGAACTTTCTGTTCTCTTATCTACCAACGCCTGACTGCTGGGCAGCGAAAAAAAAGAACAACAACTCAGCAGGTTGCTCTGTGGAATAAAAAGAATGCTAGCTGGGTTTGCCCAGAGGCTCGACGGAGAGGCCTACTCTAGCTTTCCTCATTAATCAGGAAATACCGATTTTCACATCCCGAATGTCTTAGCCAGAGGGACATGGGGATGCCATGAGTACACACATCAAGAGCTTCTGCCCTCTTCCACAGCTGACAGCAGGACAGGCCAATCTGCAGCACTCAATTAAAATCATACAGTCCCCAGTCCAAGTCTATGGGGAAAATGATAAAATTTTGAAAAAGTTTTGCTGAGAGTGGATCATAATTTCTTGGGTGTTTTCCATGTCGTGATGATGTTGTGTCCAGGTTTGACACAGCTGCGGTGCTGTCCAGATTTCCCAGCATATCAGCCAAGCTGCTGCTCTGCAAACCCACAGACACATTTACAAAACCTGGGATGCAGCGCAGAAACCAAGATCATTGACATTTTTCAGTTGTTTAAAAAGATTCAGCCGGGTGGAAATTTCAGGTCCAAAATGAGAAAAGATGACTCTGATAAACCCGATGTACTGTGACCCAAAAAGGGCCGAACGCAGGTGTGATCGGCTCCCCAAAAGCCCCCCAACCCCGCACTCCCCAGGAAAGTCCAGGCGAGGTGGCGCTTTCTGTGATGTCATTACCGCACACAAAGACTCGCACTGCCTGAGCTCCACTCCACCACCACAGCCTAAAATAAACTAAAATAAAAACAGAGTGCCAGATTTCCTTCGTTGTATGACTTGTGGTTTGGAGGACAGATGCTAATCAGAGAGAAAACGCATGGGGAGCAGCGCTTTGGAGGGCTGCAGAGCACAGAGCGACACAGAGACAATACCCACTAATTAAAAGCCTTTACTTTGATCTGTGGTATCAGAGTATTTTAGGTGTGGTGTGCAATTAACACCTGTGCTCTTAGTGTGATTATATATGCGTGCACACAGACAAATGCACACACAGGCACGCATGCACATGGGCATATGTGTGTGCAAGCATGCGGGCATTTTTGTGCATGTTTGTCTTTGGGTCCGCTTGTGTCATTCACACAGTTGTTTGAAGCACACAGTATGATGGAAACACACAAAAACGCAGTGACACACACACACACACACACACACACACAGTGACAGACACAAACACATTCACACAAACAGTGTGGCGCACGCGCGCACACACACATGTGCGCACACGCACACACACAAACACACACACACACACCTGTGCTGTTTATTTACGGTTCTTGAACTGCAGCACAAACCACAGGAGCGTTGAGGTGACACAGAAAAGCTCTCTGCACATAACGAGATGAAGGTGCAGGACGGGCTCTTCCTCACAAATCCACAGCGCTGCAGCGCTCTAGACCAGAGCATCTCAGCCACCAGCCTCATCGCCAGCATCTCAGCTCTGCGCCTCACAACCTTCTCACTCCAGTGAGGTCAAGCTCCGCCCCCTCACAGGGCAGCACTTTGGTAATATGCCAATGGCCACTTCCAATTGACATGTCTGACCAATCACATGTCTCAGGAGCTGATGAGGGGAAATGACAGCCAAACTCAGCCAACTAAATCCAACCACCTTCAGGAACCTGCAGGCACCAATCAGATTGCTTGAATCGTAGGCCAGAGGAGTTAAAGTTATCCAGTCGCTCTGTCTCTGAGAGAGTCTGGAGTTGAGAGCAGCTATTAGCCAGGACTATTTTGAGATATTAAAGTATGTGAAAGGTTCGGAGTCTACAACAGTTCCCCTGGTAGAGTGTTTCTGTGTGAATCTGTCTCAGAAAAGTATCCTAATAAAAGAAGTTATGACAAAACCTGGTGACATCATGTGCAACTTTGGGCTATAGTGTTAAAACAGCATATGTGACTGTCTGTATGCTTATATATATACGGTGACGGGTCTGCAGCTGGTAGTTGCTTGGCAGAAAAAAACCAAAACAAAACAAAACAGACCCGAAAAAAAAGAAGAGATGGGTACTGCTTGTCCTACTCCGACATCATTACAGTGTTACAGTTTTTCGTTTTTTTTTTTTGTCCTCTTTTGCATCCAAAAATGCAGCATTCCAAATCTGCAATTTCCTGCACAGACTGGAGTGGTGTGGGAGCTCTGGACTCAGCGCACTGAGACGCAGTACCCCAGAAAACAAATTAAAAGCCTCGTTCTTTAAATACAAAATGTTGTGTTGTTAATTCTAGTGAATATTTTTTTTTTTTCTGCTGTGGTTTTGTGATAAATACCACAGCGTGAACACCAGGCCGAGACCAGGGAGGGCCACACTGTTCTGACTCCAAGAGAGTGAAACAGCCACAGTGGGTAAAACAGAACAAAAGACATCAATTAGGTGTATGACCTAAATCTCCCCTGATGCACAGAAAGCTAATTAACCATCACAGAGAAAGTGCAAAAAAAGTTTGCCAACTTAAACCAGATGTCAAATTCTTCTTTTTTTTGCGCTATGCCTCGAGATTTCCAAATGAGCAAGTCAAACGAAATTGAATCTGATTTTAAATTGATTCAGAAATTCAGACATCAAACCCAAAGCACAGCGACAGGACAGTTACAGATCCCCTTATGCCAAGGCTTCGTGTCAGACATATTGACGTCGGTCCCATTTAAGACCCCCAAAGCGGTGACCGAAATGAAATCTGCCTTTCCTCATGGTGCGTGTCGTTTCGGTTGCTCTGAGACCATTGAACACAGGAAGCTGGGGCTTCATCCCTCAGTGGAGTCTTAGCATGGAGTCTCTAAATAGCTACATGCTGCTGTAATCCCCAGCAGACTAAGAGGGGGACAGCAGGCCTAGCTGGGCCTGGGCACAGAACCTCCAGCCTCAAACCCTCAGTGTTTAGCCTTTAGCCTTAACCTCTACCCTTTAGCCTATAGCCTCTAGCCTCAAACCCTCAGCATTTAGCCTTCAGGCTCTAACCTTTAGCCTCGAGCCTCCAGCTTTAAGCAATTAGCTTTCAGTCTCTAACCTTTAGCCTTTAGCCTCCAGCCTTCAATCTCTAGCCAGTAGCTTTTATCCTCCAGTTTTCAGGTTCCATCCTCTAGCCTCCAGGCTCTATCCTTAAGCCTCTAGCCATTAGCCTTTAGCC
>JAFBMS010000127.1:2169290-2214290 GCA_019788955.1 Albula glossodonta
GAGGCAATTCAGATTAGGTATCTTTCTCAAGGGCATGGCTACCTGGGAAACCATCCTGTATTCCCATTCATTTGCAATGGAACTCAGGTGAACTCAGGTACATGGTTTGCGTGGGGCATTGTGGGATTGAGAGCAAAGCGAATCAGGCAAACAGAGTAGAAATATTACTAACTTTATGCAAATGAGGAGTGAATTCACCGGGTGGTGGGCAATCGGATTGTTTCTTGTTATGTGGCAACCTTTCGTCATAGGACAACCAAATGGAGGTATCCATCTGACAGACAGCTCACAGAGTGGAGGACCCACACATACACACACACACACACACACACACACATACACAAATATATACACACACACACACACACACACACACACACACACACACACACACAGCATTCTCTGCTGTAGGGAAGTGAATTTTACGACAAGAAAAAGGTCAGGCTTTGGCCTTTATTTTTTTTCTTTGCTGAGAAAAGAATCTCTTGAGTTTTATTTGCCCCCCCTCCAACTTTAGTGTATGGCCGGGCTGTGCTGTGTCACTTCCTGTTCCACAATGGTGACCCCGTTGTGTCACTGATCTCTGCGGATTTCAGATAGCGGCTTTTTCCAACTCCCCCACGCCACAAATCCTGTCCAAAGACAATGAGCTTCACAGACACCGCCTAAAGACAGTTATTCCAGTCTGCACTCTCGCTCTTAGAGAGGGGTGCTAGTTTTTGGTTATTTCCATTTCACATTACAGGCGTTTAGCAGATGCTCAAATCCAGAGCGACTTAACAGTAACAGGTAACAGTGTAAGTTACCTTAGAAACCAGGTGAGGTCAGCTGCATAACTAACTGCTTATATCGTGTATTTGTATGTGTGTGTGTGTGCCTATGTGCGTGAGGGCATGTGTATGTGTGTGTGGTAGATTTGTGTATGTATGTGTGTGTGTGTGTGTGTGTGTGTTCGCGTGAGGGCATGTGTATGTGTGTGTGGTAGATGTGTGTATGTATGGTTGGACGTGTGTGTGTGTGTGTGTGTGTGTGCGTGCGTGAGGGCATGTGTATGTGAGTGTGGTAGATGTGTGTATGTATGGTTGGACGTGTGTGTGTGTGTGTGCGTGCGTGAGGGCATGTGTATGTGTGTGTGGTAGATGTGTGTATGTATGGTTGGACGTATCTGACTGTACATGTGCGCATGCATGTGTACGCGTTTGGGGGGATGGAGTGTCTTAACTGCTCATTCACCCTGACACATTCTCTCTTCCTCTCCCTCTCCCTCGACAGAAAGTACAATCACTCTTTGTTTTCCTGAGAGAATTGTGTCATAAGTTGGGGAAACATACAGCACCAAAACCAGATTTAGCTTGTACTTTCTGTCACCTTGTATTAAATGCTACGTTGAGAGGAGCGCATGAGACAAGCTGCCCTTCTGGATGTTCCCATGCTTCCTAAAACATGCAGTAATCTGATTGGCTGAGCCATGAGGGGTGAGGTCAGCACTATATCAAAATTGTGGGTGTTATATTTCCTTCATTCCCACCATCCCAAGTGGGTCTTAGCCCAGATATAAGATGCTGGGTTCTTCTATAGTGGAATCAGTCCCTGGGCCTTTGTGATGTCACAGATTCTACAGACACACCAGATACTCAGCTCTGTGTTTTTAAAAAGTGTGTGTATGCATGCATGCGTGTAGAAGTGTGTGTGTGTGTGTGCACATGTATGTGTGTGTGTGTACATGAGTGTGCGTGTGTCTACATGTACAAATGAGCATGTTTGTGTTTGTTCGCGTGGTGCGTGCATTTGTGTGTCTGCGTGCGGGTCCTGGGCTGATCTCCCTGCAATGAGAAAAGCATGTTCTGTTTACAGGCCCACAGCCCTGTGAGAGCACACAGTCGATCCAGACCACCCCTCCCTCCCCACCACCCCCCCAATCCCTGGACCGTCTCCTCCACTGCCCCCTCCCAGGCAGGCTCCAGACCAGGCCGGGCTGGGCTGGGGGGAGACTGGGGCGGGCTGGAGGCCAGGGCTTTGAAGTCCTGCTGGTTATCGGCTGCGCGTATCACTGCACCTGCAGCCATCTGTGAGCAGCCTGCCGCCCATGACCCAGCAGGGAGCAGCCCTGACTGGAAATTCAGTATCTCACTGCCCTGTGCAGAACATGCAATTCAGTAAGTCACTGCCCTGTGCAGAACATGCAATTCAGTATAGTCACTGCCCTTTGCAGAACATGCAATTCAGTATCTCACTGCCCTGTGCAGAACATGCAATTCAGTATCTCACTACTCCGTGCAGAACATGCAATTCAGTATCTCACTGCCCTGTGCAGAACATGCAATTCAGTATCTCACTGCCCTGTGCAGAACATGCAATTCAGTATAGTCACTGCCCTGTGCAGAACATGCAATTCAGTATCTCACTGCCCTGTGCAGAACATGCAATTCAGTAATTCACTGCCCTGTGCAGAACATGCAATTCAGTACCTCACTGCTCCGTGTAGAACATGCAATTTCAGTAATTCACTGCCCTGTACCAACCATGAATTTCTTTTTTTCTATTCTTTCTCCAAACTGTACTGCAAAAGCAATTCAGTACCCTCTATCTAAACCGTACAATGAGGGCAATTCAGTATCCTCTCTGCCTTGTTCTACACTGCAGTTAATTCTCAGAACTCTACTGCACATGAAATCCTGGCTCCCATAAAAATTCCACAAATCCAGTACATCTCCTCTTTCTCGAACAGCTGAGTCCTTCTGAACCGCGCATGGCTTTATCGGACTTTATTTCTGAGACAACTGGAACGAATCAAGATCAAAATCCCTGATTAAAATAAAATAAACAGCAAACTACTACAGCTTTGAAAATCTGCAGAGGGGAAGGACGGTGGGGGAAATGAATTTGCGGGACAGCAAATCAGAAGAAAGGCGAAGCGAACCCGAGCAGGCTGCGCAGTCATCTCGCTGCTCCGCTTCCCTCTGCACGCGTGCACTCGAAGCTCGCTGGTTTCAAGAACAGCGGGGCACCCGTGTTTGAAAAAATTAAACAGGACTGGTGCATGTTTAGTCTCAACTCATCATGTTCAAATCCTTGTTTACCCCCTGATAAAACATTACCGTTGCTTCGCCACAGAGAAGAATGACGAAAGGATGGCTCGGTTATTCGGGGGGAGGGGGGTTCGTTATCTCAAAACAAAGGGATTTAAAGCACACACATATTCTCCTCTTGGTCTTCACAGATTTGTGTCGGGGAGTGGGGGTTGGGGGCAGAAAGGGGTTAACACAAACATGATAGTTAATACAACTTCAACACCCCTAGCACCAACACACCCACACCCACACACCACCACCCAACACTGACTCAAACACAATGAAGAGCTCATCGCCCTGGTAACCAAGCCCCACCCATTCACTCTTCCACTCCACCCTTAGTGGTGATAGTACTGGCCAATCAGGGCATGCCAGGCGACTGATAAGCCAACGGCCATAGACTATGATCTGGAGGGAGGAGGCAATATAACATTAGATTCAAACAATTAAGCTTTTGACTGAACACCATGACTAGTTGTTTAGTTGAATCAGGTGTTCTGGTGCTGGAAAATCACAAAATCTTGTTTCCCCACCAGCCCTCATCAGGTAAGAATGGACACTACTGTTCAACTGAAACCCTATGGCCCAGAGGTCATTACATCCCAGAATCCCTTGAGCCATAAAAGAAAGTTCAGGTTCTCTCTGGGAAGGACAGGCAATGCTGTTGAGCTTGACACAGCCCCAGGCTATGAAACACACACACACACACACACACACACACATGCTGGCTGTAAGTGTGGATGGACAATGACTGAATTCAGTGATTATGTTAGCGGCAAATGCTAACAGCGGGGACCCCCCACAGAAAACCTGAAAGCGATCAAAGGGACTGAGTGCACCACGCCACTGCATTTGGCTACAATAACATAATTAACATCAGTAGCGAAAACAAAAAAAAGCAAGTCTCTAACACAGAGGGTAGTCCGAGATTCATTAGCCTGCTGTTAGCGACGGTGACACTGCAGGATTGTATTCTAAATAAGCCACACAGACAGGTTCGGAGGCTCCTGACAGAACACACCCACGCACGTCTTAAGCTTTTCCACCTGCATGACAGATTAGGTTTAACAAACAAGGCTAGCGGGACCGCCCACATCTCCGGTGGGGACAGTGACACTTCCGAACCCGGATGCTATGCGTCAGCTGACCTCTGCTCGAGTGGATTTCTCTCCCAGGGGCGTCTGGTAAACTTCCTTCACTTTTCTGCACTTGAGATTCCTGTAATCTGCTTGGCGCCAGCAGATTTCTGTGAGCGGATTGGGTGGTTGATTAATTACATGCACTCTGTCTATTGGTCTAAAGCACCAGCTGGCCGTTGGCTAATTACCATGTCAGTTGAAGATGAGCGAAGTTAAACCATGGAGACTACTTATGAACCAGACAAATGGGAGCTGCATCTCAGCAAAACAGAGGAAGCTTTTGGTCACAGAAAGCATCCACAAAACAAAACTACCCCATTACGTATCATCTTCAATAAGAGCGGCACGCCAACCAGTTTCAGGTGTGCAGGTAAGTTTCTTCACTTCCACTGTCATGTGGTACGCCACCATCAGCATATCCCTGACCCATTCAGGGTTTCAACAATAGTCTAAGACTTACTGTCTGACAGTAACACTGAGGCTCATTTTCATACTGGATACCCCCCAATACATCCCCACCCCCCCCAGACAAGAGTGTGTGGCCCTGAGGTCCTCAATCAGCTGCCCATCGACCAATCAACCTCACACAATTCTCACTATGTCCTTCCAAACGCTTTTTATTTGTGAGGAGAAAGAGGCAGAGAAAAGGGAAGATTCAATTCAATTCAACGCATCTCAAAATTAAACCGATAGGCAGCAGAATGGGCTCTATTTTGTAGGTTTGTTCTTTTTGCTGAAAAAACACAGCCAGCCAGACAAAGGGAGCATTAAACCGCAACGTTGTACACAAAACAGAGTTGTCTTTAAATGGCCACAAGAATCGTGAATTCCTCGACATTAAAAACCAAGCCTTGTGTGACTTTTCGTGACTGTTAAACAGGGGAGATTGAGAGAGGAAAAAAAGCTTTCGGTCTCGCTGGCTTAATTAAATCTTCATTTAGCTGGAAACTGTTCGACCGTACATGCAAATAAAGCTGGATCAGTTAGAGAAGGAGGCGGGAGAGGAGTCGTGGAATGTGAACGCTTGCTTGCGCTGAAACTGGTGCATTTTCGGGGGGCGCTTCTTTTCGACTCGGCCTTGCTTGCGAGAGGGTTGTTTCAGTTCTGCGCACACGCTGTAAAACCGACCCATCTGCTTCCTGCCCCATTACAGCACACCTGTGAACCATTTCTGCAAACTATCGATTGTGACAAACACGTCCGAACACTCGGATGTCTTTTGAAGATTGTGGGGGTGGGGGGGGGGGGTGGGGGGCATCTCTAGAGGGCAAACTCAAACTTTAAGGCTCCATCCCCTTAAACACTTCCATTCACACTGAATGCACTTAAGAGTCTCCCCTTATATCTCAGAGCACTGGATATTCTACAGCAACTACTCATTGTAGTTAAACATTTTACTAAGATTTGGTGTGTTTTCTAATCAAACAGATTTTGGTATACTAGGTGCTTTCATTTTAAAAATATACTCTAAAGAACAGACTGATGCAGAATCAGCACTCAGCAGACAGCACACATGGGCACAGGCGCTGGTCTCTGCTGTGCTGTTAGCAGCAGATCTCACAGGGAGGCCTTGGATGCCGAAGGCTGATGAGAGATGGATGAGGACGGGAGCCATCAGGACTGATGGAGCGGACAGGGCCTGGGTCACTTTCAGCAGCACACTCAGCCTAGCAGCAGCTCGCCATTGTGCCTAACTCACCACTGCTGCTGGTCCTTACCCTTCCCTTCTCACTACAACTGCAGGTCCTCACTGTGCCCTGTCCATTACAACTGCAGGTCCTCACTGTGCCCTGTCCATTACAACTGCAGGTCCTCACTGTGCCCTGTCCATTACAACTGCAGGTCCTCACTGTGCCCTGTCCATTACAACTGCAGGTCCTTGCTTTGACCTGCACGCTACACAGACAAATGCAAGCACATATGTACTCATATCTGCAAAAAAACACACATGGGATCACACAACTTCAAGCGCACACACAAATAAACACATGCTCATACACACAGCCACACACATGCACACTCACAGGCAAGCACGTGCTTAAATGTACTGAGGTAGACTCATGCATGCACAAGCACGCACACACAGGAACGTGCAACGATAAACAAAGAGGAACCCACGTGAATGCATAACCTCTGTACTGAACAATAAAAATATGATTGTTTTTCTTCAATAACAGCGCTCGCTGCTCTTTGAACCTACGCTGGCGTTAATCCAAACCACAACAGTACAGAAAAACAAACCTGCTGTCACCTTAACAGGGACCACATTTAGCATGAGCACAATCTCTCAGACACTGCCTGGCCTCTGATACAAAGCGCCAAACACAGAGTGCCCCCCCCCACACATCCTCCCTTTCAGCCACCCAGTGTCCCCCAGCCTGCACCCCAAACACCATTCAAATATTTTCACTCATTCTCATGCAACACTACCATCCCCTCCCAACAGAACATCCCTGCCCTCCCCCACACGACCCCCCCACAGGGTAGGGATGGCTGTCATTCGATCCCCCCCCCTCATCTAAGGTCGACTGTCCTCAGTAGAAAGAAATTATGGTGCCAAACTTTTCTAAGTGATGATGTTTATTGGTACCAACAACATCCAGACTGTATTTTTGAATGAATTACCCAGCCCTACCCCACACCATGCCGACCTCCATAAAAGACAAAAAGCCCCAAATATCCAAACATGCTAAGAGCTCTGACTGTCCGAGTATCGACCTTCCCACAGCCAAAATCTCCGTCAAACACTCATCCACATGGCAGAGTCGGTATGTGATCATGCACGGTCAGAGAGGTGGATTACTCTGGTACCTGCTGGAAGAGACAGGCAGAGATTCAGAAATAAAATAATAAAAATGTTAAAATGGCAACAGGATTCACATTTGAAATTCATAAAGGGAAAAGTGATCCAGAAAAGCCGCCTTCCAATGGCATGGTTTCGCAAACACCTTTCTGCTATTTCTTTCGACCTCCTTGAGAAGAAGTGGAGCAAATCATTGCAACATAACACATCTCTATGCCAAAAAAACCACCTGAAACACACCTCTCCATCTTTGATGTAGCCTGGCAAACAATACACAGCCCTCAAAGCATCACAATGATTCATGAACTACATTATCCAGCATGCAATGCAGGTGATACAGTTGAGCCAGGATAGCAAAGTTAGCCAGGTTGACCAGGCCTCTCCCTGTGGTTAACATTTACACAGCGCATGCCAGCAGAGCACTGATAAGCTCACAAATCCATCGGAGAAGGGGACAAGGGGAGTCAAGGGCAAAACAGCAAAAACAAATTCTTCACCCACAAAAACACAAACAGCAGTCACCGCAAAACAAAGAGAAGCCATGACTAGAGAGGCATGCAGCCATTAGGGGCCTGTAGCCCTGAAGTGCTGCCATCGGCCAGAGAGACTGACCTTGTCAGCATTGTCATAATACAGAGGGAATCAACCCTGGTGCTGGAGAGGTACAGGGTGTGTTGGTCTGTTCTTACTCAGCACTCTATCAATTAATAAAGCTAATTACACAATCTCCCAGATTCTTCGTATGAATTTGTTGCCGATTTTAAGGTGAAAACAAAAACAACTGTACCCGACTGATGTCCCAGACCGGGGCTGGCTCCTCCTGTTCAAATACGAGGCCCCTTGTGGGAGTTTTCATTAGAGCCGATGACATTCTCACTTGCTTTACAAGGGTGGTTAAACCGGGAAAATCTTAAGCCTTTTTAATTGGTCCCGTTGTCAACCTCTGTCACCACCTTCGCAAATAAATGAGGTCATTCATTAAGAGGCTGTGAAAATGTTTGCCTGACTAAAGTTAACAGGACGAACCCCCTTGTGCTCCTATTGCCCTCAAATCCCTGGTTTGAGAAAGACCATGCATTAGGTCATGATTATTTTCACGCACACAGTGCTGAGATGTGGAGAGGGCCCTCACGCTTGGCCCTGGTGCCGTTAATACTCTTTCTGGCAGTGCTATTTTACAGTAATGCTATGCCTACTTTAGCATGATTCACCATGACTCAAGGTGAAGCTGCTACAGTGGGGTTAGCCGCTGCGCTGCCAAAGCAGGTCAGCCTGCTGTGGAAAGGCCAGCAGACTTCCTCAGGTACAAGTGACCTACAGCTTTAGGTGGGTCGGCTGAAACACGGGTGGAAAGAAGTTTGTAATTACCAGAACTACAGGGCCTGTTTTTCAGCTCTGCTACAGAGGGGACTGGGAGGAATCTACCAGCATGCAACTCAGAGAATTAATAACCCCTGGACTTCTGCTGAATACCTATACACATCAACACATATACACACTCACACATTCTCTCTCTCTCTTTCTGCTGAATACCTATACACATCGACACATATACACACTCACACATTCTCTCTCTCTCTCTCTCTTTCTGCTGAATACCTATACACATCGACACATATACACACTCACACATTCTCTCTCTCTCTCTTTCTGCTGAATACCTATACACATCGACACATATACACTCACACATTCTCTCTCTCTCTCGCTCTCTCACACACACACACACACACACACACAAACACACTCTCTCACACACACACATTCTCTCTCTCTCTCTCTCTCTCTCTCTCACACACACACACACACACTCTCTCACACACACACACACACACACACACACAAACACTCTCTCACACACACACGCACACACACACATGTGCACACACAAATACAAATGAAAACACATGCACACATACACAAACAGAAGCATGCAAACATATGCATGAATGCACGTGCGCACACACGCACAAGGACAAATATGTGCCCAGACAAGCAGACATAAATTCACATGCTCACGTGCAAAACCAAAAATAATACACAGTGTGCATTCACAGGGACATGCATTCACACATGATCACACACACACACACACACACACACACACACACACACACACACACACACACAAAGTTTCCCTCTCCACGGCAAAAAAACAAAAACAAAACAGAAAGCCACATTCCAGTAAAACAGACTGAAAACTTCAAATGTGGAAAAAGCCATTTTGTTTGTCTGCTTTTTGCAGGCAATTAAACTGCAGCAATGCGTAATGTGTGTGGTGTAGCATTCATTAGGGCAAGGGGTACGTGCACCAGCCTCTCACAGACAGGAGGTCCAGTCCAGCCTGGTGAATGCACGCACGCATGCACACACACACACACACACACATGCACACACATACAGACCCTCACGCTGCCTGCAGTCTGAGGTGGCAGGGCACTGTTCAGGGCACCAGGCCCTGTCTTGCAGCCCAAATAGCAGACTCACCCCCTGCCAAAAAACCATCAGAACTCTCGGACAGCAAAACCAGTTAAAGCCCTGGGCACCCTGAGAATGAGAGGCAGACCAGTGGATGCTGAAAGGCTAACTTCCGCATAAAAAAAAAAAACACAAAAAAAAACAGGGTCTGGTCAGTGTCTGGGTTCAGCCACGAACAACAGATGCGTCATTTTCAACATCAAATGACAAGGCCCCTAGCAGGCCTACGACACAACCCCCCCAACATCCTACCCCCCCCCCCCCCCCCCCCCCCCCCCCACACACACACACACAGAGGATCTCTGGAAATTTTCACCATTTAACAGCCGTGAGGTCGAAACCCCGCCACCACCCCCCCAACCGACACACACACACGCACACGCACATACATACACACACATACGCACACGCCCCCCCCCCCTTCACCCCTCTGATACTCCCTGCAGTGAGAGAGAGCGACGAAATGTAATTTCAACTAATTACCTGTCAGGCTGATGTCAAAATGGAGACTTTTTCTTTTTGATATTAATGCCTGTGCGGTTTTCCTATATGCCAACCTGGAGGAGGCTCGGCGGAGTTCCTCCCCACTCAATACTGGTGAGGAAGGCCTGACACGTTACATCCAGTTAAATAAAACACGCCACCACATACGGCTACAGATAGGCTCTCTCCTGCGCACTCACGTTCAATATATTACTGTTAAACGCATTAAATATGTCTGCAGTGGATATGAGGTTCCTGGATGAGATATATGAATAAGATCATGCAACCTAAATCACAGTTTAACTAACATCACTGTCTGAATAACTATCTAAGGCTATATCTTTCTGATTATGCAGGTGACAAACCAAATGCGATTAAGTATAATGTAGGTTATCCATAGCAACTAAGGTCAACTCAGGCGCTGGGTATGCAGAATGAGTTCAGGTTTTAGAATTAGGTTTAGCTTAACTAAAAATAATAAATGTTTCCCTCTGCGCAGGACGAGCGGTGACTTTATTGACAATGCGGGGTCGTGGTGTATTTGCGTTCCCCCCTTTCCCAATATCTGCCGCAGCCGGTCTGTGAGAACGGACTGACTCACGTCTGGCGTCCAAATTCTAGCTGTTCTCACGGCATTGTCGCGGTACACATGGACATGGCAGAGCGCAAATACAGCCACTCGTGCTATCCAAAAAAACTTTCTCATTTGGGACAACGTGTGTGCCTCGTGATTTATAGTACCTTTCCACTGAGCAAGAGAAAATTTCCACATTCGATTTTTTTTGTTAAGTTTCCAGCAGCTGACCGTGTTGAAACCCCTTTCCAAGAACTATCAGCTGAACTCGGTTCGGTTTCTGTCGCTTCTATTGCTCACTCTGTCTGACACATTACATTTACAGTTATTAAAGGCTATCGGGAAATAAAAGGAATCTCAGTGCTTTGTATGATTAGATGTGGGATCTCCCAAACCTTTATATAGTTCAGTTGCTTCGAAAGTTATAGGAGGGGTGAACCGGCCATTCATTCTTTTATAATCAGAATACCCTTTCAGCATAAAGTGAGTACAGTATCCGTTTTGTGCCAACGCTTAATTTAAGAAGCACACTTCCTAATCTCTCCAGCAGAGGGGGCAAGGCGCGTCAATAAGACAAGCATTGTATCATCGTACAATGCAAACATTACAGCAATCGATGGAGTATTGAATCTCTTCCTGGTAAATAATCATAATCCTACTTCTCACTTCCAGCATCAATAGTATATGCCATTTGCTTCTGACTGTACTCAACACCGCTGACCGCTTTTGTGTTTCTAACGGAAGACGTCATTAGAATGCTTGCAACAAAATTTGTTTCAGAAGACAGCCGTCCTTGGCCACTTAGGTCCGTTTCTTTGTTCTGAAAAGAGCACCAGAATAGGTATGACTGCAATTTAAAAGTCGCAAAATTGATCAACGTTGTAATGCAACAATACGGGTTAAAACCAAAACCACTACAAATTATCATCTTATTTGTTACTATTCCAGAAGCCTGCTGCACACTTGGATTCAGCAAACCACACTATAATTGTATATTTTCAGTATTAATCTACTCTTTTGAGAATGTCTTTCAATGAGTAATTGACATTAGTCGGGTTGTTTCTTTTCCAAAAAATGGGAAATTAAAGCAGAATGTTTTTCTCTCTAAATTAAGCTACGTTTGCTACATCACTCACTGCCATCGTGCTGCAGCAGGAAAATCTGCTCACGTCAGTTCTAGGTTGAACAATTAATCAGACAAACCATAAGCAAACGCGTGTGTGTGCTTGTGTGTGTGTGCATAAGATGCAATCAATCATCACCCATTGTGTTATGTCTATAAACAGATATTACAAATACAGCCATATGCGCCTGCAGTTATAAGGTTGTCGCGATCGTGAACCTCTGGGTAGTCGGTACTCTTAAGCCTTCACTGTTTGCTCTCCAGCCACCTAACCTTAGCTATGGCAATAACTAACTGACATAAAGATCAAACTAACAAAGAGACTCGAACACCAAACTGTTTCTATTTCTTTCTTTCATTGTAATACACTGAGACGTTTGTGCAAGTCAGTTTTTGAAAGGATAACAATTTTATTTGACTAGCTACCCAGTAAGAACCGGCCAATACATTACTTAACTATCATTGTACTATATTTCTACATGGCTAAAGAGCTTTCGATCAAGGGGAAAATATATTTAAAATATAGACGAAACCGTCACCGTTGGAATAAAATAACAATGCCACGCGAAAGCAAAACAAAAACATAACAATAATATATATTAATGACAGCTACAGGGAGATGTGTTGCTACAGTCCATCGATCTGGTCGCTAGCTCGCAAGAGAAAATCTAACTGCATCACAAGTTAACACACACGAACGAGTAAACAGCGGGACAGCTCTCCTTTTCAGGTATCTTACCTTCGTAGACGGGGGCCATCGGTGCAAGGACTTCTGTTATTCATGGCAAAAAATGAAGCGAGATTTCAGCTCAGAACTCAGTAAAAATCTGCCATCTTGATCCGCTGTCTCCTGCATTACTAGGTAGCCCAGTTCATCAGTCCGAAAAAGATTCGAAATTCTCATCCAGCGCTATGTTTTCTTTACCGGTCTCGGAAGAAAATATCAGCTGAAGATATCTGCAACTAAACCACCCCGGTCTAGAATTGGTTTTGGCTCAAAAGTTGAGCCAAATAGCAGGTTTACTTCAGCTAATTGCCAACATGTCTGTAGAGTCCCTGCAAAAGTTGCAATGGAAAAAGCCAAGCGAGTTTGGAGATAATCGAGTGACTATCGAATCGATTCCATTTAAGGGGGAAACACATTGGACTTCGTTTGTTCGTATGATGGACAGCATGCTTGTCTGTTATGGTGTTTAGTGAGCGTGTTGTACAAATTATAAATGTAAATTTACGCCAGTAATTTTTTTTGCGTAGGTTAAGAATTAATAACTATATGACAAACGTCATTTAAGTGTAACAGAAATATAAAATAGAATCTCAAAATCTGTGTTGCAGCCATGTCGAAATAAACAAGCTTGTATGAATTGTTCAGTACTTTGTTTCAGGTATCCAAATATCCTCATCTGCGGTCCCTTGATTACAATGGTATTTTTGTGCTCCAGCTAAAATAAACAATTACACCTTATACGTTACAATATAAGGAGCATGTGAACAAGATTTGTCAAAATGCAGTAACATGACAAACACTGTTCCAGTAGTATGATTTTTTTAAATAGTCAAGCCAGGTTAATTTTTTTTAAATACCATATGACATACCACGTTTATGAAGCAGCCTATGGAATATGCTTGGAGTGAATATGGTTGGATGATTCTGCGCGCGACGCACATGGCTTGTATTAAACGCTTCTATGACGACATTGGATTTTCACAGAATGAGCTCGAGCGGAATCGGATTACACAGGCTCACGAAGATTTGAGTAATCTTCCATTTACCAGCAACCTGTAAATTACAGTGATATTTACTTAAGTCACTCTCTGGAAAATTACAAGTATTTGCAAAATAGGAATATGAAGCATATGTGTTATACCACTCAATTTAGTCACACGAATTACGGTAAAAAGAATTCTGTATTTCACCTATTGTAAGGAAAAAAAAAAGAAATTTGGCAAAATGTACTGGACCTGTACAAAACAGTTTTCAGACTACAGAGATGCATGGTGAACTCAGGCCCACTTTAAACACTTAATTTACTTTACTGTTCATTCATGGATATATGGAATTTTAAGAAGAATTTAGGATATGGGTTAATGGCCCATTGGTACAACAGCAAATTTGTTTAAAAGGTTCTGAAAACAGTAACTGCACTACTACTGCCATAACATTTATAAACTTTCTGGCACTTCAGAATTCATTTCCCATCAGCTTTTCCAGTATATTGCAGATTACTCATTTACACGAACATGCATCAAATCACAATGCAGTGTTTTTAAAACAAGGAAACAAAATCATTAAATATGTTTGGATAAATCATCAATGACATTTTTCACATATGGACAAACCAGACAATGAACTCTCCTAGTGAACACCTATTCTGGTAGGGATTTTTTTTGCAAACACACAAACATCACAAAAACAATACAGGGTGTATTGCAGCTCAAGACTATTGCATGCTACAAACAAGGCTGTGATGAAAGTGAATAGCACCAGCCTAATGACTCAAAACAAGACCCTTAACTTGTTCTGCACAACCTTGCTCTTGACTTTTACAAACTCTAAGAAATGAAAAAGTGGGTGTCAGGGAAAAGCAGTGTGTGAAGTAATTTCATGTCATTTAAATAATTTAACCTGTAATGGGACAGACTTAAAAGAAAGAGTAACACCGAGGTCATATTAATGGGATAAAACACTTAGAAAATAAACCCCCAAAGAGAGCCCCCATTTTAGCTGTCACTTCATTCAATTGTTAGGGAAAAGGAATAAGGATGACATCTATGGGCAAGACACTAAATTAAATTTTACCTGATAGTGAAGGTTATGTCTCGGTTTAATGTGCTCGATAACCACTGGCCAATGGATTTTGACTTCAGTCAGCATCTCTTCAAAAATAATGTCGAGTTGTTTGCCAGCTGAATTAATCTAAACCTAAAATGAGGGAGAGATTCTAATTAAAGTCTACAGACTTTCGCAGCTGACAGAGGTTATACGTATAACGCATATGACATTGTAATTATCTTGTCATTCAAATGTATGCGCATCTGCAGTGGGCCTAAACAAAGCAAAAGATCTAACGTCCAGTTCGAAGGTCAATGAAGGAGTTGCACGCGCACATTCGCACTTGGGTTTTGCCTCTCGTGCATAGTTTTTTTCATTGGTTACGTACAGCCTAGGACACTAGGCCAGCAAACAATACTACGTCAGGGTCAGATTAGACAACACAACTGCGGTTTAAATTTGTTGGAAACGGCACTGTGGTATAGCTATTACTCGCAACTAGAGTACATTGCTCAACTTCAATGAAAAGAAGAGGGGTTACAGAATTGTACAATCAAATTATTAGTTTGTAATGTTGCAGTCGGCATCGTATCACCTTAACATTAACATTAAATGCTATTGCTAGGAGCATCGATGCTTTTAATTCTCAGGTGCAGATGCGCATACATGCACAAATCATTGTACTCTGTGGTCGCTTAGCTGTCAAGTTTCTACACCGAATAATTTCCCCGCAAGCTCCACGAACGGGAAGTACAGCAGGTTAGACACGTCACAACAACCAAAGGGTCCTTCAACTGCCTTTGTTTACCAGAACAACACAGCCTATACACACATACAAAGGTACTTTGCATCTGGAAGCGAGATATATATGTTGACCTCAAAATTAACTTTAAAAATCCCACTGTCGAAACTTTACATAAATAGCTGATGCTTGCCATCTCTATCTCCTAAAAGGGCAGGTACGCAATTGATACAGAATTCGCTCAGTGAACGTCACTATGTTACCCTAGCCGCAGTTGAGGAAAAACTCAAATTAATGTTATTTTATGTGTAATCTTGACAATGTTTACAAGGCGCAGCAGTCTTGATTACTGTCAAGGCGATACAATTTTCAGTGCTATTTATGGTCTAGTAATATTTCACAACTAGCAAGCCAAGGCAGATCATGTCACGAGCTTTCCTGTACATTTAATTATTTGAAAGACAAAGACTGGCAACCCGATGCTGAATGGCACCGAACCCCATCAAGCAGACTGTATACCGATGAGCAAGATGATATTCTGACCCACCGAGTGACGTTTGACCTACCAGCAGTTTTACATCCAACTGCTGTGTGGTTTTTTTTTTTTTTAACAGATCACAAGGCATATGGTTTATCATCCAAAGAGTTTTTTTTTTTTTTTGAGGCAGCTAGTTTAATTAGTTTGGTTGCAACCATTCCGAGTGGTGTGTTCATTGACGAGGCAATGGTCTGAAAATGTTTGACAGGTTTGACGGTAAAATCGCTCGATAATCAGCATATGACGATGCGATGACAGTGTTGGTCACCACTGTATGCACACGAGTATGCATGTGAGAGACATTTTTCTACAGTTAATTTCAAACTACAAACACCGTTGGTCATATTTATAGGTCAGCGTTCGAAGTCGAACGACGACTAAATTGAGGGTATGCCTGAATTCTGAAGCAACAACCATTCACGTAGGTGTTGGCTGTCAGCAGAGAAAAACCGATGGTGTTCCGCTGCACGCTCGATCTTGGGGCTGCGAAGGGAAGTCAGATACTTTTTTCTGTCTGTTTCATCACCCTCATCCTCATAGCATTGAAGTGACTGTGGCTTGTCCCGCGCTTGACTAAGAAATAGATTACTCACATTAAAAAGATTTATGATCAGAAAAAGCCCTTGATACGGGTCACACGAAGACATCCTATTAAAGAGGAATTAATGCACAGAAATGGTTTCATTATTACTCATAAAAATGAGTATCCCCAACGAGGGCAGGCTAAGTTTAAAAAATGTCTGTAGTAACGGAGGATTGACACTAGTTTTCGAATCCCTTCGGAGTCAGCAGCTCTGCATGTTTGATTGTTGCTTACTACGTTGCATATAGATTCAAAAACGGAAACCAGCTGAGATGAGCGACCGAGATACGCAGTTCAGGGGCCTTTGTACTGCATGGTTTTACAATATGGATAATTATTATGATTATTACTATTGCTGTTCCTGATAACATTAATAGTAATGGTATTAGTTTCCTTATTTAGAACTTAAAAACTTGCTTTAGTGCAACACACAGCACATCTATCAGAGTCATAGACACACCCAGGATCGTGCACACCTTCGCGCTGCCCGGACAACGGCCCTTTTTCCGTCTTTAGGCCAAGCTGCCCCTCTGACGGATTTTGATAGCTGGGATTAGCCATTAGCAGCGCTAATACAGCACTGGCTGAGCCACTGCCCCTCTGAGCATCTGAGCACGCCACTGGACACGCCTAAAGCGTCTTTCTCAGGTAACCCTACCTGAGCAGGGAGCGCTCTGCTAGGTATGACACCTGGGCCCTCAGGTTCTGACTGAAGGAATTCCACAGCTGTCACTAATCCCTGCTCCTCCCCCCAGACGCCAGAGGTGCAGCAAAGCAGATTTCCATATGTCCTTCCCCATGGAAATCCGTGCCCTGCTGTCTCCAGCTCTCTCAGGTGTGCTGTTGGTTTGGGCTCACCTTCCGGATCTTTCCGAGATGTCAGGAAGGCAAGGATTACCCAGGTATGGCACCTGGGCATGGCACTGCGGATTTGCCTTTGTTTAGCGCCACTATCAGCAAAATAAACATGTAAACAGGTACGTAGACAAACAGGTAAGTAGATAAAAATTTTATGAAATCCCCAAACAGGAATTATTTTGCCAAAATCCAACACAACAGAGGACCAATACACACAAGCGTACAACAATAAATTACAATTCACAAAGACATAGGGTCCATAAACAAGAGAGTAACAGAAGTAAAAATGCAACACAACAGCACACACACGTTAACCTATGTGTAAAAGTATATTGGTAGACAGTAATATAAGGTATTAATCCAGACCAGTTAATAGAAATTTACACGAAACTGAATTTTTGTCGTTTTATGATATCACAGTGGATTTTCATTGTAAAATTGAGTGCACAATTAGATACAGAATGTAATGCATGGAGTTAGCCATTTGTCTGTTCATTCTTCTGTCTGCCTTGAGCGCTACTTTGACAGTTGACAGAAAAACCACCAAAGTGGTTTCAGAATTGACTAATCAATATGGGTGAGTCCATGAATCATCACAGAAAGAGCAGCCTGTCTGATTTTTATATATAAAAATGTTTTATAAATAGTTCCTAACCTTTCTAATGCTTGTAAAGCAGCCTACACCTGCTCAAGGTGTTTGTGAACAACTGCATTTTTATTTAGCACAACTAACTGGAACTGAGTGAATATAAAAAATGAAGGGGGTTTGACTTCAGGTAAGAAGCTGCTGCATCGCACAGAGAATAAAGTGGCAACGCTCAACCTTGAAGAACGTCACTGCTTACTTTCCATAATGGAAATATCAAGAACAAAAGATAGCAAAACTCATTTTAAGTGAATGGCAAGCCCCACCCGGCCCTTCAGGATTTCTTTCTAAAGAAGGGGAGATAAGTCAGCCGGTAAACCTCGCTGCCGTTTTCATTGCACTAATTAAACAAGGCTTTATTAAAAACTCAAACTGATATGACTGTCATTTTCAGTGAACTTTGAAGTTCCTGTCAGTGCCTTGGCGGTTTACGGTAAATGGTTGAGAATGAGACCAAGCGGCTACTGTGAAAGTTGTTTTGTGCAGAGTTGTTGTTTTTGGGAGTGCCCCCCCGGTGATGTTTTTTTAGTCAACATCTTAAAGCAGCATGCTGTCCTCTGGCCGAACAGCTACATTTTAAAAGGGATGGGAGGCGGTAAAGTTGTGGCTTAGCGGTAACGGTCACTGCCCCAGAAGGTCATGGGTTAAGTCTTCGCCAGGACAGCACCTAGCTCAAAGGTACAGCACTATTACTAGCTGATGGAGTTGAACCTGCAGCCCCAGAGTTACGGGCAACACCCACTCTTCTGTATGTAATAAGTTCCAGAAGTTACAAATGCCGTCTTACATCACAGCTGTCTCTTCCCATCAAATTCAGCAGAAACTTTGGCAAGACTTTTTTTCTTTGTTGCACATTTTGTGTGTGTGTGTGTGTGTGTATGTGTGTGGGCCGCTTGCTGTGACACAATTTCTCCCTTTTGGGAAGCGAGGGGCATGTAGACTCAGCCTCAGAGATGGAGGTGGGTGGCTGGGTACAGCGGAGGGGTGCCGCTGCCATCTCCAAGGTTTCATCAGTCTTTCATTTCACATGACGAGCAGGAGTGCAAGTTGCCATGGAGAAACACGATAACCTGCTCTGACATCACTGGATGCCCTGACAGTCATTGTGAGATTGTTTTTTTCCCCTTTGTTTATTACATTTCTGACATTTTGAAGATTACAGAAAAGTACAGAAAAATGTAATAACCATTTACCATATTTGTGTTAAACAACAAATATTTGATTTATTTACTGTTTGCACACTTTTAGAGAATATCTGTTTTCTGTTGTTTCCTATGTGTAGCAAGTGGTTTTTGGTAAGGTGAGCCGTAGAAGGAACTACCAGTATACATTACACAGTTGTGGCATCGACCTGTGTTCTCTTCCTCATTCTTTTTGTTTGTCTGTACGGTTTATTAGCAGTGAATAATCTCTGTCTACCATTCATTATGCAAAAATGAAGTGTGAAACTGACTAGTCAAATGACATTGGTGGGATTTATAAACAGAACTGAAACACAATATGATGGTATGTTAAATTATTACTTATATGTAGTAATTATATGTTAAATATTTTATCAAATGAATCTTTTTTTTAATAATAACTTAACAATAGTTCCAGCTAAAACATGAAAAACACTGTTACAGATTTTTGTTATGCTATGTGAACATTTCATCTTTGTGTTTGAGACTTCGGCAAAGTTTTGCCCAGACTTTTCTTATTCACCCCACATTGTGAAGGTGACGGGAGGAAATCCATTTCTCTCTCTTGCAGAGTGTTTATGTTGTGTTTATTTTGTTCTCATGCAGACAGTAAGCAGATCCAGTAAAGGGTGCTGAAGCCTCCGTATTTCCACTGTGCCATAGTTCATCTCATATGGCAAAAAATAAATAAATAAAATAAAAACACTTTACAAACACTTTGGAAGAGTTAGCAGTAGTGACTGGCTGCTTATGTTTTGCTGGATGCAATTAGCCCATTTTTGTATTTCCTTGAGGTAAATACATAACAATTTATTCAGAGCATCTTGCTTTTGTTCATTCATGGGAAGAAATATTACTAATAATGGTACAAATGAATCTGTCACTGTGTGGATGCTGTGTGTGCGCTGAAATTATGCATTTGATCCAGGGAAAAAAAGCCAAAAAAGTAGACTGGGGTTATCTGTGAAGCATTATTTGAACAGGGCAGTGACCTTTGCGCTGGTTTGAGGTGCGTATGAAGGTTGTTTTTGTGGGATCATGTGACAGGCCTCCCGCGGGCTCCCTGGTGTGTAGACTGATGTGTGCTGTGCTCTCGTGCAGCTGACCGGCACGTCTCCCCTCTCCAAACGCATGACTTATGGGGGTATCCGCTGACCGTGCCAGGATCCACATGTGCAGTTTCACCCCGGGCGACACGGGATCCAGTCTGAACTCAGACTACCCACCTTCCTCCAAAAACACAACAATAAAACCTGGAGATCAGTAAACAACATGCTGTTCCTTGAAGGGGTGGCATCTATCTGACCCTCCTCTCTGTCTGTTGGTCTGTCTCTCTCTGTCCCCCCTCTCTATCTCTCACACACATGCACACACACACACACACACACACACACTCCACACACACACACACAAACACTCACGCACGCACACACACACACACACACACACACACACACACACACACACACACACACACACACACACACACACACACACACACACACACACACACACACACACACACACACACACACACACACACACACACACACACACACACACACACACACACACACACACACACACACACACACACACACACACACACACACACACACACACACACACACACACACACACACACACACACACACACACACACTCACACACACACACACATACACACACACTCACACACACACACACACATTTATGTATGCAGTCGATGCTCCAGAACGTTGTCTTTGTCAGGTAGTTATTAAGAGTTATTAATTAGTCACTACTAACCAAGAAACGAGCAAAATGGAGAACAGAATTTTACATCTGAACCTTCAGTTTCAGTGTTCATGTCCTTTCATATCTGTCTCCCTCTTCGGCGTGAAAAATATGGAAGAAGGATGGACTGCGCGGTCACCTTAAAAAGTAATCTGCAGACCTGTAAATAACATGGAGCCCTTTGCAGGGGTGTGTTCTCTCTCTCTCTGTCTGTCTGCCTATCTGTCTCTCATCTGTGTGTGCGATCGATGGCCCAGTGCCTTCTCTCTCAGGAAGTGAGAGTGAACCAAGGCACAGGGTGAGTCAAAAAAATAAAAGAGAGAAAAGAAGAAAATGTGACACTTCGCTCGCTTCAAGGTTGTTTTGGGAGTGGGCGGCATTGCACACCAGATTAAGCAGATTTAAATGAATGTGGTTTGTGGTTTTGTTCTTTGCTTTTCTCATTAAATGTTTTCTGGAGAGTCACAGTTTTGCTTGGCTTGTAATGTCCTACTTCGGCTGGGCAGTGGTCTGGCGTTCCCTTTCGATTTGGTTCTCTCCCCCCAGCCTTATGTGTTACGGTTAATGTTGAGCCAAATGAAAGATGACGGGGCCCTCAATTGCACAGGGCTGTGCTTGTCACTGGCAGGACCTCTCGTGAGATTGGAGGGGGCAAAGAGTGCAAAGACGACACATAAACCTCAATGTCGTTTGTTTGTTTTAGCAGTGTCAAACCGCTGTGATAGACTGCCTCTGGGAAGCCCTTGGGTTTACGTTTAAAAAGCACCCCCTCACAGACCTGCTCATTTCTGGGATATACAGCCATCTAGTACAACGATAAGGGGACTAGGCTGAGGTCAGTGGTTGCAGGTTTGATGCCAATTTATTGCACTGCAGTTCTACCCTTATTGAAGGTGCTTTAGGTGGTAAAAAAATAATCTAAAAATGTTGTAAATTGTACAAATTGTAATGTTTTCATATTATAATGGATTTTTAGAAGTGTGTCCATGGTAACCTGCAAACAGCATTATAAAAAATAAGTGAGTGATATTCACTGAAGTGACCCCCCTCCATCACCACCCTACAATATAATCAACTATGACCTTTGACCCCCCCCCCACTGTAACTTCAACCCCCCCCCCAAAACCTGATCATCTTCCTGACCCTGACCCTAACCGCCGTTCACTGCCCCCTCAGAGTCTTAAACCCCCCAACCTTAACCCGCACCCAGTGTCTTCATGCCCCCATTTCTCTCTTCCATTATCCCTCCAGAATTCGTAACGTCCTCTGTTCTGAGTGTGGTAACTCTATCGGCTCCAGGGGCCGGGGGGTGGGGGGAGGTCACTGCTGCTGAGCTGCTGTATCTGCTCAGCTTTGAGACGGTCACTGCGCCTGGCCTCCCTGCACGGCCGCGCCGGACGCCAGCCCTAGAGTGGTCGGTGCTGTCTTTCCCAGTGCCAGTGATGCAGAGTGGTCAGCGCTGTCCTACTCAGTTCTGTCTGACCCACAGAGATAAACGCATCGCAGTCAGTTCTGTCTGAGCCTGGGTAAAATTCAGCGTGGTCAGTTCTGTTTGACCGAAGTGATAAACACAGAGCGGTCAGTTCTGATACTACTGACCTGTCACTAGGAAGACTGCCATAAAATTCCAAACAGTAACTCTTCAGTCATGTTCAGAATCAGATACTGGATGAGGAGAGAGAGACTGGACCAGGATTTCTCAAACGTAAAACAACTGAGTATGCTGGTTTTCATTCCAGCCATGATAACAAGCTCTGAATCGTAACAAGCTCTTACTGCTCCGCTACAAGCCAGGCAAAAGTAACACGATTAAAACCTATTAACCGGCACACTTTCAGCACGCAGCCAATATCTTTGCACCAATCAAATCAATACAGAGAGGACAGGGCTAAGGAAGGCAGCGCTCATCAGCGGACGTTATCATGCAGTGAAACTATTTCAGATGCACTAAGCGTCTTTCAGAGCGTTTGCGCTTATTTGTGTCACCCAGCCTGGCCCCCCACTTTGTTTTGGTTTCATCCAGCTGCACTGGCGGAGGGATCATATTGGGGCAGCCTGCGCGTTATTACTCTGAAATCACTCCCTGACGGTGTGTCAGGACTCTTAATAATAGCTTTAGCTCATGTGGTTCATATCTGAACTAAATCTTTCATGAAGTAGACCTGTGCTGAAATAAAAAAAAATGTGAAATCAAATATGAAGTTAGGATATCAATAGATTTTTTTTTTGCTGACAATGTCATTTTTTTTTCAGATTTGGACCTCAGGGCTAGTGAAACTGAATCACTTTCATTTTTTTGTGATTGGTTTACACAAGTAGTTTGTGTACAGTGCACAAATTGAAATATTTCCTTTGAATATATTGTATGCCTTTTGAGAATAAATTCAATTTTCTGTGAAGTGCAATTTAGTTTGAGCACAGAATATAAACAACGATGTTAAAGCTTTACACTAATGCCATGGCACACATTTATTTCAAACGGTGACAAAAGGGTGAAAGTTTGTTCTGTGCTGCCTGATTGTGCCATTGACACAACGATGGAGTGCAGCATGAGACGACAGGCGACTGTGAACAGTGCAGCATACGCAAACCAGCGCTGGGCTGAAAACGGTTACGATCCGCGGAGCTGTGAAGGAAAAATGAACTCTGCATCTGGCTCAGAGACGCACCCCAGAGCCCCTCGCTCTCCCCTCTTGGCAGAAGATGTTAGATCTCCTCCATTAGGGCTCAAACCCCCTGCACCGTTCCCCGCATTTTTTCCCATGAGCTGCTGAACATTATCTGTCATGTTTTTTTGTTTCTGA
Organism: Albula glossodonta; assembly: GCA_019788955.1. Lineage (NCBI taxonomy): Eukaryota > Metazoa > Chordata > Actinopteri > Albuliformes > Albulidae > Albula > Albula glossodonta. The sequence goes on from JAFBMS010000127.1 coordinate 2,192,863, forward strand.
TACATACACACTCTCTCCACACACATTTATACACACACACATACCACAAATACACACACATATGCTCTCTCTCTCTCACACACACACACATATGCACATATGTACACACATATACACACATACATGTATGCACACACACATGCATACACACACTTACACATACGCAAGCACACATATGCACACACACATATATACACAAAGAAATATATTTGCGCAAACACACACACATGCATACACTCTCTCACTCACGCACTCATACACACACATACACACATACGCACACACACACACACACTCTCACACACACACACTCATGCATTCACACACACACACACACACACACACGCACTCTATTGTTTCAAACAAGTAAGTTCCTATCCACTACAGAGTCTTGGCTGCTATTGAAATGAATCAACTTAAGGAGTCAGTTATGTAAGCGTGTCTAACGCTGTCATGCTGGTGAGGTAAGATTCATGTCTCCCACTAAAACCCAGCAGGCATGAGGGCACGCCAGAATCCCAACAAAACAAACAGGATCCCATGAGAGAGTCCAGGACACTGCACCATCCCGACGCATCATTAACCTTGAGAAGCTTTCGCTAACACAACTCAACAAGATCCAACGTGAATCTGGACGACCTGCCTGACTGGAAACAGTCCTTTGGCTGGTGCGAGAAGTATCAGATATGAACTAGCATAGTGATTTATTAGGTGCTAAACATGTATTCACATAGTGTCATAAAAATGAATGGCAGTGATAAGAAGGGGTACCAGTTACTGATGCATATTAAGGTGTTGGGTGACGCTGCAAGAAAAGGACATGGTTAGACACAGACTGGATTACTGTTGTAAGACAGTTGTACGTGTTAAATAATATTTAGATACACATATCAGTGACTTTGACATTTGTGCTTTGACCTTGAGGATCAGTAGGTTTTGGGGGCTGATTGGGGGACAATTTGTGTGAGGCTGACGAGTGGTTGTTGAAGTGGCTTAAAAAGGAATGACCAGTTAGGGAACTTTTACAACAGCCGCAAAATGTCTTTCAAAAACCAGAGAAAGAGAAAAAAGAGGTCAAAAATGTTTGCAGGAGGACATCCTGGTCAACATTTGTGAGAAAAATCTGGTCAAAAGTTTTATGAAAATCCACACTGAAATATGTTTGAAATGGAGACTATCAATGAAAAAAATGCATCCCCTGTGTGACCCTGACCTTTGACCTTATGGATCAACAGGGGTTCTGGGAAACTGAGTGGGTAACACATATTTTGTAGTTTTCACAGAAATATCCATGTATGAGTGGGAAAAGACCCAGAAGGAAGGCCGGTATGTGGAAACACTTTGCCTGTACACACATTAAAGATGGGAAAGGCAGAGCAGATTCGTTTCTGGCACACAATCAAAAGAAATTACAGCGCTCTTGCAAATTGTCTCGCTGTTGTAGATTGACTGAGCCGAGGCAACACAGCCAGCATTTGTTCTTTGACAGAGGTTTTGGAGGTCAGACGTACAGTCTGATCAGTGCTTATATGACGTGGTACCAGAGTACCGTAGTAAAGATAATAATAAAAATGCATAACATCACAGTCATTTAGCATGCAGTCTTATCCAATGTGACTTAAAAGTTAAAAGCTACAATAGTACAAACCAGGCTCACAACCCTTTTGGACCAGAAAGTGTATGTGTAAAACACTACAGCCCTAATGAACTTCCACATTTTCTCTATAAAAACCTTTAGACCCTGGAAAAACCCCTTTAGGTTACTGACACATGAATTTAAGTCAGTATTCTGGAGAAATTTCCTCCTTACATATGATGGCACATTTTGGATAGCAACATGTTTTGTTGAAAGTGTCAGGAACTTGACTGCTTTCCAACATTATTGACATCTAAGGAATACTGCAAACATTCCTCTGATCCTGGTCTACCTCTCCTCTCTACTCTAAAAAAAAACCCAACACAGGGATTTTGGTAACATTTTAGATCCTAGTACAGTATTTTTAAAAGCTCAATAAAGAGAATGAGTGCATATGAGACAGTTTCTCAATAAATATTAACAGAAGTGATATGAAAGAAGCCACACAGTTTCCATATTAGGATCCCATCCGTACCGTTTCTATATCACTCTTGTCACAACAGTGCTAGGATACTGTACCGTACCTGTAACCCCGTGACCCTTCAGTGAGGTGATTCTTCAGTGAGGTGACCCTTCAGTGAGGTGATTCTTCAGTGAGGTGACCCTTCAGTGAGGTGATTCTTCAGTGAGGTGACCCTTCAGTGAGGTGACCCTTCAGTGAGGTGATTCTTCAGTGAGGTGACCCTTCAGTGAGGTGATTCTTCAGTGAGGTGATTCTTCAGTGAGGTGACCCTTCAGTGAGGTGATTCTTCAGTGAGGTGATTCTTCAGTGAGGTGACCCTTCAGTGAGGTGACCCTTCAGTGAGGTGATTCCTCAGTGAGGTGACCCTTCAGTGAGGTGATTCTTCAGTGAGGTGATTCTTCAGTGAGGTGACCCTTCAGTGAGGTGACCCTTCAGTGAGGTGATTCTTCAGTGAGGTGATTCTTCAGTGAGGTGATTCTTCAGTGAGGTGACCCTTCAGTGAGGTGACCCTTCAGTGAGGTGATTCTTCAGTGAGGTGATTCTTCTTAATAAAATGTTTACAAACTGTTATTAAAGTCAACTCCTGTATCCATTAGCAACCTATTTATTACTAGTTATTAATCATGTATTAAGCACTTGCAATTACATACAGGCAGTTACATCTTCATAAACCTGCCTCAAAATATTGCATACTCAAAATATTAACATAATACAGTTATTTGTAATTATAGTATGCTATTAATGCTACATGCTTGAAGATACGACTTGACTGAGATTCAGAGTACATCCAGGTGTGTCTCACAGTAAAAGGAAAGGGGTAAACTAGCATGCCAGCCATATCGTTTATCTCAAGTGCTAATTCTTGGCTCAGTACATCCAGAAATATGTGGGTGTTCTTGTGGTTACAAACGGTCAACAACAGCAAAGCTTTGCAGATAGAGCTGTGAGTTTAAGGTGTCGTTAGCTGGCTTCTGTCCATGCAGTGCACTGAACCCTCAATGAACTCTCCCAGGGGCAAGACTGCTTCCTCTTCTTCTATGCAATGCCCTCACTCTGCACTGAGTGCTGGCTGCTCATGCAGATAGAATGCCACCTACTGGCCATGAAGCTCATAGGCCAGTCCTGTTAAAGTGCAGTTTTTGAACCACTTCACACCAACCCTCCCGAGAGCCCAAAAATGGAGGGGAAAAAAGGGTACATACAGCCAAGTGTTTCTGCACAGCAGAGAGAGGCTATGGTGTCCTAAGAACTTCTCCATGCATGAAGCCCTGCCCACAAAATCCCCTGGGATACCTACCAGATAATATTCAGAGGAATTCAAAGATGATGAGTCTGGAAGAAACATCTGGATTAAATATTTATCAAGTTATTTTGCATATTGACTACTGATGTGCTTCAGAACTTTTCAGTTTGTGCATGTGGCAGGTAGCATGGCAGACATTCAGAAACTTTGCAGTTCATGCACACTGACAGGAAATTTAGGCTGCAAACATTCCAAAGCCATCCCAACAGATGTCCCCTCTAAAATGCTGGATTTTGGATTGCCTTTGGACGACAAGATTATGGCTCAGATTTTAGAACCAGTGAGGATACAGCATCATTTTTTCTGTTGTTGTTTTTTTTTGGTTGTTTGTTTCCAGGGACCTCTGTCCAGTGGCAAGCTTTGTCAGGGCTGTAACATTAGGAGTTCCCCCCCACCTTTTTGCTTGCTGAGAAGGGCGTTAATCTCTCAGACCGAGCGTGCTTTCAGAAAAAAAGGGGCCGCGGACGACCCTGGATCCCTCCGCTGGCAGGCCTGAGCGGAAAAGCTGACGCGCGAGATGGCCTTCTGGAAAAGAAGATAAAAATCGATCCGAGCTCTCCTGCGCTCCATGGCCTTTGTGTTTTTAGACGGTGGGCATGGTGTCACATGTGTGATGTCATGACAGATGCAGACAGATAGAGGGCTGAGCAGGCAGCTCCTCAGGGCTCCAGGGTGCAGAGGAATGAATAATTTTGTTTTTCTGGACCTCCTCTGCTTCCTCGAGTCCCCTTCGGTTTCCAGCTTCAGAGTGTGATGGGGCCTTGGGTTGCCAGGTTGTTTGAGTTCACTTACACGATCCAGCTCTCTGCACCTGGTTTGCAGCTCCGTAGTACGGTGGAGAGGGTTGCCAGGTTGTAGATGTCATACATCAGGTCATACAAGTGGGTCCAGCTTTTAGCATTTATAGCTATACATACAGTGTGTAGAGACAGGTTGCCAGGTTGTGGAGGCATAGTTTTGGTTCTGATGTGGAAAATTGGTGAGTTGTAGAGTCCAGAGGTCAGAACAGTGTACCTCTCCAGCTGTCAGTGCTTGGTTTCCAACATCAGAGGGTGATGGGGAAGGGTGTCGGATGGTGCAGGTCTGATGTGGGTATGTATGCTGCTCCAGTGTTTTCACTTGGTTTGTAGCTCCAGAATGTGAGCTGGGTTGCCAGGTTGAGGTGTTCTGAGGTCAACTCTGTGTGCTCCTCCAGCTCTGCTTGGTTTGCATTAACAGGTTGCCAGACTGTGGAAGTCAGACATCCATGCTGTTTGCTCCATCCATTCGCTCCATCTTTCTCACTTGGTTTGTAGCTCCAGAATGTGATGGAAACAGGTTGCCAGGTTATAGAGACCTGGTATCAGTTCTGTAGGCTTCTCCATCTCTGCACTTTGATACCAGCACTTGTCCCCCACTGTCCCCCAGTTCTCTCTGTGGAAACAGAATGAAAAAATAGACTACCCATCCCATCTGATTGCCAAAGACACAAACTCATCAAAAGGAGATTTATTTCACACTAACCCCAAGCCACGCTAACAGAGAATCCTAAATCAACATGTTGATGTGATATGAAGAAAACAACTTTCCACATAGACAGCCTTTCAGGAAACAAGAAAAACTGCTTCATTGTTACATCATAAAACTGCTTCATTATTGCATGACATCACATTAGATAAGTGTTAGTCACATGGTTTTTTTCAATGACATCTATTAGTCAGAGCCAGGAAACACTGACTGCACAGAACTAATGATGTAAGCTTTCTGTAAATGTACCAGACTGATAAATGACAAAACCATGGATACAAGGTTTATTTTCATACAATGCCTGCAGTATGAAATAGCCAGAATTTCCCTTGTTATGACAAATGTTTTATATTATTGACTTACTGCTTTTCCATGTCTCTCTTGCAAAAATGTTGTTAATCACAAAAAAGCACAAGATAAAGTTAAATAAATGTGTGTTTTGTTTGTGTGTGTGTGGTTGTTTGAGTATATGTGTGTAAGTGTGTGTGTGTTTTGTGTGTGTGTGTGTGTGTGCGTGCGTGTGTGTGTGTAGCCGGGGCTGCAGCTGAAGGCTGTAAGTCACGTTTGGCCCATGCATAGTCCTGATAGCTTGTAGTTACCCGGCTAGCTGCCACCAGCCGTCCTTACGTTCCCCGGGTGCGTAGTGCGGTTATTGTTTAATTAAAGGCTGGCTGACGGCTGATCCATCACAGGTGCTAATCACATCACAGCCGCTGTTCTGTGCCTCGCGGCGCCTCGCCTCGCTCTGGGCCAGGCCGCATGCTCCCTCTCCACTCCAGCACAACCTGCTGCTCCCAGCCGTTTCCACGGCGATGGCTCACCGCCAACGAAACCGTGCGTTTAAAATCGCGAACAATCCCACGTGCAACAGCAGATCCTTTCGCCCAACCAGACAGCTGAAGGGTGACTTTCACCCCTCTGCTGCCCCTATCGGCCCCAGCCCCTTTGTCACAGCCTTCTAACCTGATTGTAGCAATGTTGACATTTCCATGGTGACACTTTGAAAGTGCTGCCGTGGCGACTGCATGATGATAACCCCATACACAGGGGCCGAGTTACAGCAGTAGTGATTACAGTGCTGATGTCATTAGGATGTTTGAGCTGTCTTTTAAATATCATAGGATGGGACACAGCCTTTAACCTTTAACCTTTAACCTTTAGCCTTTAACCTTTAGCCATTCCCTCTGTTCTGCTGCAGACATGCCAGTAGCCTTTAGCCTTTAGCCGTTCCCTCTATTCTGTAGCAGATATGCCCATAGCCTTTAGCCCTCAGCCTTTAGCTGTTCCCTCTGTTCTGCTGCAGATACACCCATAGCCTTTAGCCCTTAGCCTTTAGCTGTTCCCTCTGTTCTGCTGCAGATACACCCATAGCCTTTAGCCTTTAACCTTTAGCCATTCCTTCTATACTGCTGCAGACATGCAAGTGCAATATGTGATTACTTCCATGGGAAGTCACAGCTTCAGTAGTGCACCTCCTCATATTCTTATATTGCACATGAAATCCACAGAGTTATCATACTAAAGCCATGTATTTTGACCAATAATAGGTGAACATTTGGGCTATGAATCAGATAAAAATAATATTCCTATCTAACAGTTTTTGTTACCATTTCATTATTTTACCATTAATTGTGGTATGCTGTCTGTTACAGTACCAAAAAGTCTGGATGTCAATTTTTCTCAACAACTACATGTCCTTTTAGTAGAGAGCACACAGGGAACTGAAATCATTGTTGCAACTGCTGCATATCAGGTAATTAAATAAAAATAATTTATGGAACAACAAGCTCTGGTTGATAGAAAGGAAATAGATGTTGATGAAAATGGTAGTGACATGGTTGGGCCACACACATATTGCTCTTATTAACCGGTTTTGTAAATCCCCATGTCATAATGAATGGGAAATCCCATTTCCTGGGTTCACCCATGTGACCCACTTCGCTTCTCTGTGGTCATGTGACGGGGGAAAAGAATGTTGTAGCCGAGCAGCACGCAGTTAGTGGAAATAATTTGCAGAGCCCAGGGTGGACATTACGATATTAACAGGATGGAAAGTAACAGAAAAAGGTCCAGAGGGACGGGCCAAACAGGAGCCGATGCGCAGGCCCGATGGGTGGAAATGAAGAGGGGGGGTAATTACTAAAACACACATCTGGACTGCTCTTTTATTCTCTGAATGAGAGCAGGCCTCGCTGCCTACTTGATATGTGTTTAGAGCTTTGGTGTGTGAAAGCTGGGGGCTGAGCCAGACACGGACTACCCACAATCCCTTGCTGTCTCAGGTCATCACGATACATCACAATTTATGGGAGGAGAAGTGGGTGGTGCTTAGGGTTACACAGAAATACAGAGAAACAATTCAATGCAATCTTTCTTATTTATTGAGAGACAAAATGAAAATATACAGCTTCTTGCTCCTTATGTGAAGGTGTGCTTTGGTAAGATAATGATGTTTAGATCCTGATAGGGGAATCCTATTGGTTGGTGTCATGATGAAAATGTGTGGGTACCTGATGCACCTGGGTGTCCTGCAGGTAGGAGTCCCACCTGTGCTATCACTGGAGTTTTGTCAAACTAAAGTTGGGTTTGGAGATTCACAGTGGGGCCGACAGCATAGCTCTGGTGGCGAAAAAAGGAGGGAAAAACCAATACCTCAGCCGACCCTCTCAGATTGGGAGCGCTGCCTGCACAACCTTTAGATAAAGTATTCAGCTGTGATATCAACATTACTGTACTAGCCTGCTGTATCACCCATTGAAATGCACCGAGAGAATAAAACTGAGTGCATTAAGTATTATGGGATGCATCCTTTTCCTTCTCTTGTCTTGAGTTCCTTTGTTGGCAGAGACTGTTGCACAGTGCAGGGTGAGGGGAGGTGTAGACTTGCATGCGTTTGACGGACAGCGCGGCATTGCGGTTTGGGATCGTGGCGGTCTGAAGCCTGGCTCAATATAGTCTCTCAGGCTGCAGTCAAGTGGTGTTTACAGGCAATCGCTACATGCTGAACTTTATCAATAACCCAGAGCCCAGTGGAGAAAAGGCTCTCATTGATTGTGTATGTGTGTGTTTGTGTGTGTGTAAATATATATGTGTAGGTATGTATATACGCAGCAAACAATTTTCGATTACCAGTTAAATGTTCTTTTGTATATACATTCTGTCTGGTTTCTTTCTGCTCCTGGTACGCTTTTTTCCTGGAATGTTGTCTTGCGACCTTGACGGAAACTGTTTGGAACAATGTAACGTTCTTAGAATGTTATGTGAATGCTGTTAGCTGGGTATGTGTGTAACACTGTGAATACATACATATGTGCATATATATGTGGATAAGTGTGTTTGTGTACACACACGTGTGCATGCGCATGTGTGTTAGTGCAATTGTGTGCAAGTGTGAGTACTATTTGTGTGTGAGTACATATTTGCATGTGTACATGATGTTTGTATGTGTGTGTGTGTGAGTGTTACTGAGTGTGTGTGTGTGTGTGAGAGAGTGTTACTGAGTGTGAGTGTGTGTGTGTGTGTGTTACTGAGTGTGAGTGTGTGTGTGTGAGTGTGTGTATGTGTGTGTGTGTGTGTGTGTGTGAGTGCATATGTTTGTGTGTGTGTGTTTGTGTGTGTGTGTGTGTGTGTGTGAGTGTGAGTGTGTGTGTGTGTGTGTGGGTGTGAGTGTGTGTGTGTGTGTGTGTGTGTGTGTGTGTGTGTGTGTGTGTGTGTGTGTGTGTGTGTGTGTGTGTGTGTGTGTGTGTGAGTGTGAGTGTGTGTGTGTGTGTGTGTGTGTGTGTGTGTGTGTGTGTGATGGTGTGATGGCTCCTGTGAGAGAGCTTAGACCGTGTCATTGCTTCATTAAGGGGTGAGGGACCCTATCTGCAGGTTGGATATGCAGCCATCGATTCAGCCTCCTCCTCCTCCGAGCCACAATAGGCGCCCTCTTAATGGATCAATGTAGAGACCCAGGGAGATGGCAGGTCCAGACCAGCCCGTCCGCCCGGCTACGCAACAAAGATTCTCCTGTTTCTGTAATACGTTTTCTCACTGGCCCTACGGTACACAATGTGGAGTACCGCCTCATCTCTGAGTTTCTGAGCCTGGGATGGGGTCAGACTCAAAGCAGAACCATCAATCTTAGCACTTCACTCAAAATAGTGAGCGTAACCTCATAAATATCTCTGCTCCAGCACTGTGATTGTGAGAGTTTCTGTATATGTGTGTGTGTGTGTGTGTGTGTGTGAGAGAGACAGTGTACGTGTGTGCATGTGTGTGTGTGTGAGACAGTGTGTGTGTGTATGAGAGAGAGAGAGTGGCTGTGTGTGTGTGTGAGACAGTGTGCATGTGTGTGTGTATGTGAGACTGTGTGTGTGTGTGTGACAGCGGGTCTCTGCTCCAGGGCTGGTCTGGAGAGCTCACTCATAGAGCTGCGAGCTGATTGGCTGCCCACTGCGTAGCTCGATAACACTGCTTTATCTGTGTAGAGCTGCAGCCTGGCATTTGAGTAACACATCATTTATAATGGAATAAAAATAACAACGACAACAGCAACAACAAAAATGAAGAAAAAGGAAAAATGAAATGAAGAAGAAGATGAAGAAAATGAAAAACAAGAGGAAGAAAAGTGATGAACTAGAAGAAGGAGAAAAAGAGGAATGAGGAAGAGGAAAGACAAATGAAGAAGAATTGGAGAAATGTAAAGTTGTTGAAGGTGCTAATCCAGCAGGGAGACATTGCTTCTGTATTGTATTACGTAGATTCATAGCCGAAAAAAACCTCAAATCTTATACTTTTGCACAGAGCTAATACTGTACGCTACCTCATTATCCATCTATTTTACTGAGCAGCTCAGGTTAATTGCATTTTACAGTGAAAGAAATTGCATAACTTATTTTTACACTTTTCACTCCCCCCCCCCCCCCCCCCACACACACACACACACAGTAGGTAAGGAGGTACCTTTGCTCAAGGGTAGAATGACTCCTCCTGCTCACAGTGTAAATGAGGGCCTCATTGAAGGCACAGTGCGCTGTGACTGTCCTGGCTCCTGGGCTTCTCTGTGCCTGAGAGATGTGCCAAGTTTTATTGCATTATTTCATTCCTCAAGGCCACTCTCTGAAAGACCCTGATCGGATTAGCTGCAAATAGAAAATCTCTGTTTGACTTCCTGTTTGGATGCGCTAGCTACCTGCCAGCTATCGCGCACGCTGAATTATTTATGAAAAGAAAGTGGCATCAAACCAGGGCCAATGGCAGAGAGGAACAACAGCAAGCTCAGCGAGCTGATCTGGGCGCAGCGCGAGACGTGGAACCGTGTGCCCACGGAGGAGTGGGAGCTGATCTCAGATCAGTGTGTGTGAGAGGTGTGAAAGCTGTGAGACAGTTCTTATAACAGATTGGGAGGGAGTGATGACACATTCACATTTGGAACCAAACTGGAACAAAGTAAGTAAGAGTAAGTAAGTACGTAAGTGAGCTCTATGTGTAAAGTTAAACGCCAGTGAGTACATCTGTCACAGGTTTACAAGTGCTGCTCTGGTCTCTCTTTCGAACGTAATTTCACTATGAAGACCCTCTTCTTCCATTGTATCAAAAGTCACATAAGAAATCATGTGCGATGCAACTCTAAATTGTGTCCGACAGTTTAAGTGGGGCAAAGATCTGTGAGTTCTCATGAAGCTCCTGTTGGGCTCCAGTGCATTTTAACACACCTAAGGAGGAAAACCCACTTCCCTCTGACCGCGAGTCGACCCAGCTCGATTAAAACAGCCTCCCGAAAACCTGACCCGCTGAATGGAAACGGCCGTGCTGGCGTAAATCTATATTAATCACGAGAACTGCTGTGAGTGGCATCGCGAAAAACATGTGATGCCGCGGCCGAAGAATGTTCTGCACGCCCGCCCGCCCGCCCGCCCGCCCGCTTATTAGCTCTTTCTGCAGCGTCTGGTTTCAGCGGGCTCTGAGAGCTCGTCCTGGTCTGTCTCATGGATGTGACCGTGCGGTAGTTACTCTTCACCAGAGCTGTCAGACTCTCCCAGCATAGTCAGGATCAGGTTTCCTGGAGAGACACTGCTAGAGGAGTGAGGGCAGTGTCTGTCAATACGCAAAATCACACACACACACACACACACACACACACACACACACACTAACACCCATACACACACACACACACACACACACACACACACACACACACACACACACACACACACACACACACACACACACACACAGTCAGACACACACACACACACGGACCCATACACACTCAGACAAACACACACACACACACACACATATGAAGGCCAGCAGCTGTGTTATCCTTACACTCCATTAAAAGGAAAAACACATGTTCTCACTCTTAATAAGGCCGTCTCTCTCTCCCCATCATTAGTGAGTAAGTGATGTCATTAGTTACTGCTAAAGAATAGCAGTGCTGATGACCTCATACCCAGCAGCTCCTCTGACTGCTCAGGTTCATTCAATCAAACTCTGACTTCACAGGAGAACAGCGGAGCCGCTGCAGACCCCGTCACCCCTTTGAGTCTGCAGCGGGTGCATGGAGCCCACAATACCAACAGGATGCCAGTCCCTCCGTCTGTGGTGGTACACACATCTATCACACAGCCCGCCTGGCCCCCAGCAGTGACAGATGGGCCGCTACATCAGCTCGAGGGAGGGGAATTAATAACTTTTATCTGATAATTATTCCAGAGCTGGTTTTTTATTCTTTTCTTGTGGCATTAATGTGCATGTCATTTTAAATGGGGGTCACCACCGCCAGCCAGCTCTTCAATGCTCTTCTTTGACTTAATCAAATGTGGTATAGTATATACATTTTTGTGCATTTCACATGTCATACTTTTTACAGAATTAAAACAAAATAAATGAGAACAACTGGCTTTCACCTAAAAGAACCAGTCCCCAGCCTTTGTCACAATTAGAAATGATATATTGTGACCCGATATGTTTGCTGTAATTAGGAAGATCGATTGCGCACAAACACAATGCTACCACGTTGGGCAATTAGGTAAACAGCAATGGGACACTGTGGACGGTCATCCATACTCAAATTAGTGAATTTTGCAGAGAGAGAAAAAATAGGTTCAGCACTATTTTAACTTTGAAGGTAAGGCCCTGCACAAAAAAATGGTTATGGTACATTTTTATACTTCTGGATTTAGTCTATTCTATTCTGTTCTGTGCCCTTTCTGCAGTAACTACAGGTTGAATGGATTTATGTGTTTGGAAATAAAACAAAACAAATAATTAAAATACTGTCAGTTGTATTCGCATCCATGACATTGCTTGAGCGTGCATGTTTGTGTGCTTGTGCGTATACATCTGTGGGTGCACACACGTGCTCTTGTAAGTGAGTGTGTGTGTGTGAGCATGTGTAGGTATGGGTGTGTGAGTACGGTCCATCGCTGAGCTTCTGTAGAGGTGAGTGTGATAAAGTGAAGGAACCGTCATGTGGAAAGCCAGAGTGCTGGAATGTCTCACCACTGAGAGCTGCAGTTTCCTGGAACAGAGTTCACCCCCACACTGCAATAATGTGCCACTGGCCAGCCCTTTGAGCCACAGTGTGGGGCCAGATGCAGATCACTCTGAACAGACCTGATTTTAAAAGCCTGCTCTAGCCAGACTCATATCCTGATTTTACACAGATAAATACTAAGAAACTGGGAAGCAGTCACATAGGAGTTCATGGAACTTGTTGTAATTTAGCAAGAACGTACATCAGTGCATGTAAGAATTTAGGAGAATTTACCAGAAAATGGTCTTTTTATATTTGTGTGGGGAATACGTGTGTGTGGGGAATATGCTTTAAAACTTGCACTCTCTCAGCATGACAGGGATTGCTGAGGGCTCTGTTATTAGCCTCATTGCCTTTACGCAGCAGAAATCCACTCATCCCATAATAAAACACATCCAGACATTGCCCCACTCCTGTCCACCTCCGGAGGTGCCCAGCCACATCCCATAATAATCAGAGCAGGAATCGTCTTTGACTGTGTGCCTACCCTTGTCAAAAGCATTCCTTCATTGAGATCTTGTGTGTGTGTGTGTGTGTTTGTGTGTGTATAAGTGATAGGGATTGGGTTAGGGTATATTTGAGAGAGATAACATAAAATGGGGGTGGAATCACCTTCTTCTTAAAGGGAAAGTGTGATTCTTAAAGGCAAAATTGAATGGTCTAAAATAGAGACATGGTCAATGTAACCAGATCTTCTGTTAAACTTCCACCTAAACCTTTCCCCAGAATACCCTGACAATAATATATAAACTTAAAAATATAAGCACAATACAATGACTCTGCTAATCATGACTGTGCTATTTAGGTATTATTTTTTTCATGAATTGCATTTATAGTCTGACTTCACCAATAGCTGTAATGGAGCAGTAAATCTTTCCAATGCTTTAAAACTTTTTTTTAGCAGCTGTAAAGATAGTGAGATGTCTTACAATGTATTTTTATAGTGGGGGCAGAGGGGGGTGCGAGGATAGAGTTATATACATCTGGAAATTAAAATGCTAATGCATCTCCAGAGTGGTTTGCTTTGGGAAAATGAGCTCAATATAAACTTTTGTGATTGGCTCACCTTTGGGTTTCACAAAGCAAGTGGGCCAGAGAGACTCGCTCTCTCTCCCTCTCTGTGTCTCTCCCTCTCCCTCTCTCTCCCTCTCGCTCTCTCTCCCTCTCTGTGTCTCTCTGTCTCTCTCCCACCCTCTCTCTCTCTCTCTCTCTCTCTGTCTCTCTCCCTCTCTCTCTCTCTCTCTCTCTCTCTCTCTCTCTCTCTCTCTCTCTCTCTCTCTCACCCTCTCTCTCTCTCTCTCTCTCTCTCTCTCCCTCTCTCTCTCTCTCTCTCTCTCTCTCTCTCTCTCCCTCTCCCTCTCTCTCCCACCCTCTCTCTCTCTCTCTCTCCCTCTCTCTGTCTCTCTCCCTCTCCCTCTCTCTCTCCCTCTCTCTCTCTCTCTCTCTCTCTCTCTCTCTCTCTCTCTCTCTCTCTCCCCCCCTCTCTCTCTCTCTCTCTCTCTCTCTCTCTCTCTCTCCCTCCTCTCTCTCTCTCTCTCTCTCTCTCTCTCTCTCTCTCTCCCTCTCCCTCTCCCTCCCTCTCTCTCTCTCTCTCTCTCTCTCTCCCTCTCTCTCCCACCCTCTCTCTCTCTCTCTCTGTCTCTCTCTGTCCCTCTCCCTCTCCCTCTCTCTCCCACCCTCTCTCTCTCTCTCTCTCTCTCTCTCTCTCTCTCTCTCTCCCTCTCTCTCTCTCTCTCTCTCTCTCTCTCTCTCTCTCTCCCTCTCTCCCTCTCTCTCCCCCTCTCTCTCTCTCTCTCCTCCCCCCCTCTCTCTCTCTCCCCCTCTCCCTCTCTCTCTCTCTCTCTCTCCCTCTCTCCCCCTCCCTCTCTCTCTCTCTCTCTCCCTCTCTCTCTCTCTCTCTCCCTCTCTCTCCCACCCTCTCTCTCTCTCTCTGTCTCTCTCTGTCTCTCTCCCTCTCTCTCCCACCCTCTCTCTCTCTCTCTCTGTCTCTCTCTGTCCCTCTCCCTCTCTCTCGATGATATAAGGTATGAGCAGAATGGGAAAGACAGTTTTAACTGCATTTGGTTTTATTGTACTTTTTTATTCTGTCTATTGATTTTATCATAGTGGATTGTTCTTTTATCTCTGTTTTAAAGAGCCGATTGGAATGGATATACAGATAGGATTTTTTTAACTTGGTTTTACTGGAAGTATGAATTTTAGCATTTTTTATAGCTCTTCTGTTGTTTTTATTGTGGTTGAATTTGATTTTATTCATTTTCTTTTAATTATTGTTGGGGTATTTAGCTTTACTTTAAGAATACTATTGTTATTTGTTTATGCAAAAAACAATCACAATGGTTAAATAAAGAGTGGGTAAAAAATCAAAGATCGATCTCTCCCTTTCTTTGTGTGTCTATCTCTCTCTTTCTCTGTCTTTCTGATCACTCTCTGTCTCTCTCTCTGTCACTCCCCCTTGTTAATTTCATTTTATTTAAATGTTTCTTGTAATATTGTGTAGTGTATGTGGATTTATACTGAGGCATGTGTTACGATGTGGAGATACCACGTACCATGTACATCAGATACCGTGTGAATTATGTCTCCTAAAGGGACATTTTAAAAATTTAACTTTCTTTTTTTCAGTCTTTCCGATTCCTCTCTTTCTCCCAGTCTCTCTCTCCCCTCCCAGCCCCTCTCCCTGCTGGTGCCATCTCCTCCGAGCCCTCTCAGTGGTCTGTCTGTCACATCAGCCTGAAGCATCACTCCTGATGTGGTCACACTGAATTGTATAGCTGTCTCCTTTAGCACGCTCACACATTAGCCTCATGCACTAATCACACTGTGCCTCTCTGTGTTATGGGTGCCAAAACCCAGTCCCGGGGTGGCGAAGAGTCCTTATCCAGTCCTGGGGGGCAAAGAGTCCTTAGCCAGTCCTGGGGGGCCAGGGAATTGTGCGTCTGCTGGTTTCTGTGGGTCTATTTTCAAATCATGAAAATAAGAAAACAAGATGCGTCTAGAATCTCTAGCTACTCAGTGATTTTGACTAATCAATTAAAACACACCAAACACGAGCAGAGGCTTTGGTTCTCCAGGTCCAGGGGAGTTAATTTCTCGCTTCAGACATCATAAGTACTATCCAGTATTTCCCCCACCTGTACACCGTCCCGGGTGACTAACCTGCTCCCCTACCTGTCTGGAGAGGTGCGTTAAGAAGGATCAGCTGGATTAGAGTAGGAGCAGAATAAATACTTTTGGGACTCTGTCCAACAATGGGGTTGGAGATCTCCATACTGTAATGGTTATTAAATTTTTTTCTATCTTTTTTTTTTAAAGTGAGAAATGCACTCAGGGGCATCTTTCATTAAACCACACACTGCATACCGTTTGTTTTTCTTGAAACAACACTTTCCGAATCGTTACCTTCAGATAACTCCTATTTTGTGTGTGTGTGTTTTTTGGACCTGCATCTGATAACAGAGATATTCTGGTGTTTGTGCGTGTTGTCTTAGTGAGGGTCACGCCTCTTGTGTGCTCGTAGCTGCTTATTTTACGGTACGTCTACAACAAGCTAAAGTCTGTATGACTGAACAAAGTCCTGTCATTTTTCAATAGGGAGCCACTAAGTCGTGCTCACTAACAGGCATTCGCTGTCTGCGTGTCAGCAGAAACCCACAACATGAATAATGCATTTCAGCTTTTTATTTGGTCAGAGGAAATTTCACATTCCCCAGTACAAATACATCCTGCAAGTGTCACGGTGTGTGTGTGCTGGTGTGTGTCTGTGTGTGTGTGTGTGTGTGTGTGTGTATCACTGTGCTTGGACAGTAGATTGGCTGATTAAGACATTGCAGTAATCTCTCTGAGGCTCCAGTTTATCCTGGACCATTCAAAGAATGAGGGAATGGGGGGAGAGAGAGGGAGAAGGAGAGAAAGAGGGAGGGAGAGGGAGAAAATGGGGCAGAGACTAACCATTCAAAGAAAGAGGGGGGGGCGTGGGGGGAGAGAGGGAGGGAGTACGAGTGAAAGGGGCAGAGAGTGATAGACAGAGAGAAAGGGAGGGAGCGAGAGAGAAAGAGAGAGAGAAAGAAACACCATCCCTCCCTGTGTCTGCTCTCTCTCCCAATATGGAATCCTGTGATAATACTGTCACCTTCATTCCTTCTCCACGTATTGGGTGTTATTAAAAATATGCACTTTTTAATGAAAAATCACTATCATTCTCTGTTACCCTGGCTAACGTATGAGTGTAACTGGCGCATATTCTCAGCGCTGTTTAGCTCTGGGATGTTTCCACATTTGCTGTGTGTGTGTGTGAGAGAAAGACGGGCGGAAATGGATGGTAAGGAAACGGGCTGATGGATAACGGAGGGACACCATGGTGGCCCTGTCTCTCTCTGAGCCGCCTGACAAACGGGGCAGGGCGTCAGTCTGCCAATGCGATTCTCCACCAGCGTGTGGGGGTGTGGGGTGGGGGGGTGTGGGGGGGGAGCAGAGAGACCCCCCCCCCACCACCCCCCCGGGCTCACGGCCGTCAGGCTCCACTTCATTACATTTGTTCATTAAAGAAACCTCACAAGTAATGACTTCTAATGCCATGTGATCCCCGAGTAGATTAAACATATTGGAAATCACTTTGTGTTTTTTATGATGAATATATAAAGAGGGAGAAAAGGGTGGGGCAGGCAGGGTAGGGGGGGCACTGGAGTAATTAATAAAGTATCCCGCCTCATCCCCCCCCCCCCCCCCCCCCATACACACAGCAGTGCCTCTGGCCTCTGCCACAGAGAGGCTACCAGAAAAAAAGGCTCAATAGGGATTCTTTCCTCGTATATATATACACACACACACACACACACACACACACACACACACACACACACACACACACACACACACACACAAACACATACATACAAGATGTGGCTATTAAATGACTCGACTGGGCCAATGTAAGTCAAACCACAGAGCGCATGTGCTAACAATGTGGTATACATTGACCAATGGGCAAGATAAACAACCCCGGAATGTCTTTGTTACAATATACCAAGTGTGGCTGTTAAATAATGAAACTGGGCTTATCTATGTCGAACCACGGCGCGCATGCGTGAACCATGTGGCATACATTGACCAACCATGTGGTATACATTGACCAATGGACAACCATAAACAGCCCCTGAATCTTCATAATTACAAAGCACTTTTGGTGCTGTTTAGAGTTTATTTTGTGCCATTTTATTTATTTAGAGCCTTTTTTTTTCCTAGAATAATCCGTAACAGCTGTTTGTGCCTCCCTCGGTGCACCGTCCGTATCTCTGAGATGGCTGTGCACTGTCCATATCTCTGAGATGGCTGGCTGCTCTTCCCACAGCAGAGGGTTAAAATGTGCTGCATAATAAGGGTTAAAGGTCTGTTTTTATGTTCTCAGCTGATATGCCACATCCTGTAATTTGAAAATGCTGTTGCACAATGACACAAATCTGAAAATAAACATTTCAGTTAAAATATGAATATTTTTGCTTACAGATTCTACTTTGTTATTTCCTCCAAACCAACGGCTTTTAATGGTGCTTATTATCTTGACTTGACATATTTTTAATGTCAAAAACCAGACCCTTTCTGAAACATATTTGTTGGAATTTTAAAGTTTGCGCGGCTACCTTAACAAAACCAGACTGAGATTTCAGACGCACAATATATAGTTTTATCCTTCAATTCCTCTGTAAATCATAAATGGGCATTTCCGGTGTCTGAATGGCTTCATGACACATAATAATACGACTATTTCTGAAGGTCGGCATGCACAGAAAAATGTTCCATTCCAGATGTAAGACCACTCCATATATGAAATTAATGGAAGATATTTTTCAAACATTCCCTAATATTTCCTGCATTTTTTCATATCCAGAGTTAAACAAAGAAATATCTATAAATGGAATATTTTTTGCTTTGCGACGACACGTTTTTAACCCAGAATGTTACATGATGACCAACTGTAAAATGCAAAAGATTTCACTGATTTGGTGTAAAAGTTTTTTTATTGTTATTTGTTTATTTTTTGGTAGCAGTGCACATCCCAACATTAAAACAAAAATTATTATGAATACAGTTTCTTTTTTTTCTGTGAATAAAAGACACTTTAAATGAATGTGACTTGGTGTGACAGAATGTCAGCATTAGAGACGGATTAGGGGACCCCATTTTGGGGGTACACCCCTGGGTGTCTGACTGAGCCTCAGAGCCCGCTGCTCCGCTGGTGACCCCATGTTTTTGGGGCTTGGAGGCGATCTGTCACCTCCCAAACTGGCCTAACTCTTGTATCACCCTTGTGTCTGACTCACTGTTCCCTTCGGCTGCTTTTCCCAAATTTGTCTGCGCCTTTTTTCAGGGCTGGTTGGAGGGATGTTGATTTCAGGTTGAGGGGCCAAGTGCAGTGCTTAGACACGGATACATGATGGCTGGCTTTGCTGGAGCATCCTCTCACCTCATACACACACACACTCACACACACAGGCACGCACACACACACACGCACGCACACACTCACACACACACACTCACGCACACATGCGCACACACACGCGCACACACATAATCTCCATCAACACCCTGACATGACCCAGGTGGGAGAGGACAGCGAGCACACCCTGTCCTGACAGAACTCCGTTGGGCCCCAAAGGAGCAAAAATGGCCGCACCCTCACCCTGACTCCCTCTCACCTCACAGGGGTGCGGCGCTGGCCCCCGTCTCCATCAGAAGGTCTTCCCCTCCTGCTCTTAGCACCCAGGGCTACCCTGGTGTCGTCGTAAAGCGCTCTCTCTCTCTCTCTCTCTTTCCCCCCCTGCTAAAAACGACAGTAGTCAGCGCTATCTGGCACTTCTGTCTTTTGACCTTGGACTTGGTGGGAGGAGGATGACATTATATCTGTGGGGGCCGTGGGGGGGAAGGATGGGGGGTAATCTAACCTGACTAATGTGCAGTAATGACTGGGGCGGGGGGAGGGAGGGGGGTGTTGAAGGGGCCAGGGAGGGGAGGAGAGTTCAGGGGGTTCTCTCAAACAGGGTCAGTGGGGAGCGTGAGTCTCCCAAACTGGCAGATCCGCCCTTGGAGCTGAGCAGAGGAAGGATGTGATGTCATTACCTCAGAACTAGCTGGGGCAACTGCTTCATAACAGTGGCTCACTGATTTGTGCCAATTGTTGTATTTTGTTTCAAAGAGCAAAATCTATTGAAGTCAAATTGTAACACTAACAGACAATTGTAGCTGTACCCATTGTTGATGTCATAATATCAGGACTCATTCATCACTACAGGATGGATGGAGCTGGCCTATTGGAGGCGGGGCTTTGGGGGTGAGGTTATTGGGGTGTGGAATTTCCATGGGGAACTGGGTATGGGGTGGGGCAGGGCTGTGGGGTGGGGGCTTCCCACACACAGGTACAGAGGGAAAGGGGAAAGAGAGGCTGTATCTGCAGTCCAGCGCTGGGACAGCCAGGTGCTGGACGGGCCTTGGGGAGCTGGCACATCCTAAAGTGGGTCAGAGCTGCTCATCCCCCATGAGTGTGTCCCTGACTCACCCTGTGCCTCTGTCCCTGCAGGGATACACGCTCTCCAGCTTCACCTGCAGCGTGTGTGTGTGTGTGTGTGTGTGTGTGTGTGCATGCGTGCATGTGCGTACGTGTGTGTGTGCATGTGTGTGTGTGTGTGTGTGTGGATGTGTGCGTGCGTGTGTGTGAGTGTGTGTGTGTGCATGCGTGCATGTGCGTGCGTGTGTGTGTGAGTGTGTGTGTGTGTGTGCATGCGTGCATGTGCATGCGTGTGTGTGTGAGTGTATGTGTGTGTGTGTGCATGCATGCATGTGTGTGCATGTGTGTGTGTGGCAGAGGAAAGATAAATGTGCGGCTGAGAGATTCACTCTCCCCAGATTTACCTGCAATAAGTGCGTGTGAGCGTAGGTGTGTATGTGTAGCATGTGTGTGCATGTGTGTCACATTGTGACATAGCAATAAATCAACCAATAGATTCACCCTAATTAACTGGCTTTGTTTTCAGTTCCAGTTCAAAATAAAATGAATTGATCTTGCCTATGTTATGATACATTTTTAATAAACATAGCGAATGCTTAATACATTACATTTTGCATGAGAAATATTGCAATTATTTGTGTATGTATATTTCTGTGTAACATCAAGAGAAACAAACAAAGAATTCTCATCCATACATATACCCCTGCTACGAGCCCTTAACTGGGGTGTGTCTGTGAATAATGATGTATTTATATGGTATAAATATGTAGGATTAGATGCACACACACGGACGCATTGAGTCAGTCATTAGATGCATTTAACCATAATGTCTGTAGCTTGTTCTTATTATTGTCCTTGGACGGGCTTTTGTAAAGGAAGTGAAGTAAAAAATAGGCAGGTGGGGAGATCTCCCTTTAGCTCTGCAGAGCGGTACAAGGTTAGAGTGACAGAAGAACCTGCAGCACTTCTCTCCTCTGTATTCTGCTGCAGATCCACACCTTTGCTCAGACACAGGGATTACAGGTGTAAAAAAAACTCTGTTCTCCTTTCCTGCGCAGTTACCGTTGGCGTGGAAACGCTGTTTCCCTCCTTCCGAGCCTCGTTTCCCGCGCCGGCCTCAGGAAGGAGGGAAGCACACCTAGCTGTACATGTGGCCCAGCAGGGAGGGGGGCCCAAGGCCCCAAACCAGGGGTTCTTGATTTCGTTCCAAGTTCTCCCCTCTAAAATATTTAATCAGATCATTCATTCACGCGATAATGAACAGTTTAGCTACATTTATTTGATATGGTCATGAAAAACACCCCATCAGTTTGATTTACATTTTACGCCTTTCAGAGAAAATTCCACAGTTTCCATTTTTATAAACTATCCATTCATAGAGCTCGATTAGGTCGATAGATTAGCGGTTATTCAGGAATGGAAAAGTTAATACGGCTCATTTGGTCAGTAACCTTCCAACCCAGCAGGGCAGATACATCACATCTGTGATAC
>JAFBMS010000127.1:2219290-2301790 GCA_019788955.1 Albula glossodonta
GGGGGGGAGTGGTGGGGAGAGTGAGGGAACGCAAACAGGCCTCCTGGTTCTAATTCATAAGTAATTCGTCCATATTTAAGGGTTTGCAAATACAACATTACACTCCAAGTGCAGCCACCCACTAGGTCTCTGATATCTTATTCCAGGGGGTTTAGCGCTGTGTCTGTAATCGGTCCCTTTTAAAGCTCCTCACCCACCCTTTTCAATGCTTATCTACATGCTAAAAACCTACGCATGTCTCTTTAATTACTATGTTAATAACTGGCATATATGAGTGTTATATAGGCATCATATAGGGGTTATATAGGGGTTATATGGGTGGAAAAAATCGGACAACTAGGTTTCTTTTTGGTCAGTTTGAGAATTAAAATGTATCGCACTTTGAAAGGTCAATCAATACCCATTGTGCTTTTGTATTGAATATCTGTACTGTATCAGAGAACACACAGATTGTAGGTTCTAAGAGAAATGTTCTCTTTCAAAAAGCGTTACTATTTTCAGCATTTTCAGGCTTGTAAAATAAACATTGTCCTCTGCAGTTTCTGCACAGACAGGACTGATAGTGGGGCGATTAAACATTTAAGTGGGGGAAAAAATCTAAAGACAGGGCAGAACGTTCTCTCTCTTTGAAACTGTGAAGTACCATGATCCAGGGAATCCCGCCCCCCCTTTCAGAGTAAGACGCAGAAAACAAGGTTTGAACTTAGCATCTCACCCTACTCCATCCCTTTATAAATGAGAAGATGCTGGTATAGGGAAGAGACAGAAACTTAGGAAAAGAGAGAGGATGAGGTTGAGCTGTAAGGAAATGTTTTCTCGCCATGAAAAGGAGTACCATCGTGTAGACTTTGCATCAAACAGTAACTTGGGGCCCGCATTATCAAAGCCTGTAGCACGTTAAATGTTCTGCACAAGCAGCTTTAATCACATGATTTGTGTAGCAAATGAATAACCTCAATAAATCACATGCTCTCTTTTTGTACATTAGCATGACAGTTTTGCAGGTACTAAATGCTTTGGTACATCAGGCCTTTGGACTTTTTTTGCTACATCCCATAGACCCCTAGGAGATACAGTGTGTGAGATCTGCAGATTTCCTTCAGCATGTAGGAAAGGGCTCTGTGACGAAAGTACAACCTGTACTGTATGCATGTATAATATAGATTAATGTAGATCAGTGTACTATCTGTGTCAGGTCAATGTTCCGTTTATGGTAGTGTGGAATATAACTGTTGCGTACTTACATTTAACTTGGATTAAATTGATGAAACATAGTTGTGAAATAAAGTAGCGCTAACTGAAGTCAGTGTGTCTATTCTCAGCCGCGCCACGACCTTGGAGTGTTACAAAAGATCCCTTTCAGTCAAACACAAGTGGCTGTCTATACGCAGAGAGCATGGAGAGAGTGTTCACCACACATCCCTGAGCTCTGGTCATGCCCCACACTTCTGAAGCGCGCACGTTTGTCACTGAGATCCTCGTGCAGGTGAAGGGATGTTCGTCTGCGCGTGCGAGGGAGCAGCTCAGAAACGCGCCATAGTGCTGCAAGCTCAGATCTACAACCGCCGATATTTCCCGTCTTTATCCGGACCTGCTTACAAAACTCAGATTCCTCTTTTAAGGGTGGATCAAAGGAAAAACGCCACTGGGTTTCAGGTGAAAATAGAGGGAATGCAGAGCGGGGGAAATTGCATTTGGCGCGCCCGGCTTTTTGTGCCAGGAACCCAGAGAGGGAATTTCAGTCAACAAACACGGATACACGCCAAGAAACATTACCGCAGGCTTCAGTCGGAGTAATGCTTCGGCTCGATACTACCTACAAATAAAAAAGGCTTTGAAACGTAGTGCAGCAGCCTATTGAACCCCTGTCATTTCACAACGCGATTATCAGCTGCCCGTGTTAGCAGCACTTTCAGGCTTTTTGGAGGCAGTTCATATATATATATATATATATATATATGTATGTGTGTGTGTGTGTGTGTGTGTATTCTTATGCCAGGAGACAAAATATAATAGAACTCAAACTCTCAAACTGAGCCACTCCGCTTTTTTGCTTTGAATTATATCACAGAGTGTTTTATGAGTTACTGTTAAATTTCATTTGCTGTAAAATCCAGATGAACTGCATACAAGGCCAGCACTGAAATGCATATTAAGTACAAAAACGCATGTGCATTTACACAAAGAGCCAGCGAGTTAATTAAAGAGGAATCCGTTGAAATGTAGCTCCATCTGTTAGCAAAGACGAAAACAATAACAGAAACATTGGCTGTTTAATACAAAATGTACATTTTAATTGAAAGCACAAGAAACATTTATTGCGCCTATATCTTTATCATCAGATTTTTTCCTCCTCTTGTAGGTTCTTATCATAGAATGCCTAACTGGTTAGAACAGTTTGGTTATGACATTAAAATAACCTGTCAACAGACAGACATTGAAAAGAATGGGAAAAAAAGAGGTAATATGTGACTGTATTCAGTAGAGGCAATGAGAGATGTCATTGGTGATTTGCCTTGTGCTGAGGAGAAACTGCACTAGTGTAGCGTAATAGTTAGGCCGGGTTCACGCGGAGCAATGATGCTCTCTTTATACGTGAAACTCGCCACATCAATCAATTTGTCTGTGAACATGCACAGATGTGAAAATTAAACAAGAACTTTGCTGTTTTATCTGGAACATCATATCTGCAGCTTTACTGCACAGTTCTCTCTATTCTCTATTCTCAGTTCTACTTCTGGGATTGAAAGAAATTTCCACCTGCAAAGAAGATTCTTGGGAGAATACTGATTATCAGTCTGGGCTAGTGACTCAGGGGTTGCAGGTTTGACTCCCATTTGGAGCAAGGACACATGGGAGTCACACCTTAGGGCAAGATGGTAGAGCTAAAATGCTTCAGTAAATGTCTGACAGTATAAACAAACTCAATATAAAGAAAAGAAAAAGAAAACAATAATCTATATTGGCTGTGATGTAAAAGATAAATGATAAATGTAGATGTTAAATTATGTTAAAATGTTTCCTTGTGGATGTGAGCTAAGGGCCCTGCTGTGCTCCTGTGGTGTCGGTACTGAGCGTGCTCAGTCACTCTCTAAGCCCAGGCCTGCAGTAATGACCATTAGGAGTGGAGGTGGATTGCTCTCCTCTCATTTATTCATGCTGCCCTCCAGCGCCTTTCGTCTTGAGGAGCACCACTCCAAATCACCCCCCACCCCCCCGCCCTCGGCTGTTTGTTCCCCCTCACTTATTATTTAGGAAGGAGGCCCAGTGGCGCCGGTCATCCAAACACTCGGACGCACTCAGACAAGATCGTAACCTGAAGAAGTCCAGCAGCTCCCCTGACCGACACTGTGAGAGCCGTTGAGAAATGTGTGGTTTCCACCCAGAAAAAGAACTGTTCCAACAAGGGTTGCCAGATTGTTACAGTTTCACACTAAATTTGAGGAATCATTGGTCATTGGAAGGTGAGGATAGGGTTAAAAGGGGAAAACGATAAAGACATTTAAGGCCCTCAGAATATCTACATTGTAATTTTTAAATTTTAGGATATTTGTTGAGAGTGATTTAAAGTAGGAATCTTCTGAGGATCTGGCAACCCTGTCTCTCGCAGTTTTGTCTGCTCTCTGATTTTTTGTTTCATATTCTCTTGGGTGCAGTCCCATCCTTGAGATAACACTGGCTTGGATTCAGTGTACATTTGTTCGTAAATCTGGCAACAATATTTAAAAGCTGGTGTTGGTTTTTTTTCTTACATACTGATTTTGCAGAGATTATCAGTAACTAAAACTTATGCTTTATTTATGTGTGATCCAAAAAATTGAGGGGAGTGCTGACTAAAGGCAGTTGTTTTGGTGACAGGATTCTGATAATTCTGCCATTTGCAGAGATTTCTCTTGGTTTCCGTGCTCCAAACGATTGCACGGTTTTCTTTCACGGACACCTGCTGTTAACTGAAACGCCTGAAAAGATCTGTTTTTCAGAACTGCAGAAAATAGCAGCTGATATCAGCTCCTGCAGGTCCAGAGCCCGCAGTGGAAAACATCATATCAGTACGCATGAATCATTTATGGAGAGCGTGTTTGTGTTTCTCTCCCACAATAGCCTAGGAGGATGTTGTATTCGCAGGGACTGAGAAGCCCAGGATTATCTAGTACAGTGTACATTTTGACTTTGACCTTTAACCTTGACCAGACCACTGCCAGCATGGCATTAACCTCCAGGAAAAATGGCTGGTCTTTCTATCGTAGACCGCTATCAGTGTGTGCGCATCGATAATGGAACTGAGTGGAGGGCTGAGGTCAAAGGTTATGAGCCATAAGGACCCCTGCCCTTTGCTGCCCTGCACATTGCCTGCCTGTTGTTGCTAGGTCATGAAATGTCAAAAGGAAAAAATAAAGGGGCCAGTGGAGATGTGGCTCCACTCAGTGTGAATGGGAACTCATAATGTGGGTTTTTCAACTGAAAGGGCTTTTGGTCTCACCTGTTAGGTACTAGATGTTGGATCAGTTTCCTATCAGACTAATGGCTCTTAAGATAGACTTTCATCTATATTCAGTCAGATTTACTGAATAAATAAAGCATCAATCAGCATCAGTCACATATCGTTATTAAGCAGCCAATCAGACTCAGTCACTCACAGAGAGACCGAATCAGACACAGTAACTCTCAAAAGCAAAGAGCCAATCTGTCTAAATGACACGCAGAAGAAAATAGCCAATCAGACACAATCACTCACACAAGCAAGCAGCCAGTTGGTCAGCCACTCACAGATATAACAATGAGAAGATGAAAATGCCGTTCAATGGAATGGTTTATAGTTGACGAATTTGACTCAAAGAACATCTGGGAGGGAAACTCTTTGATGGCGATAGTTTACCTAAGATTTATAATTTAAACGTGTATGTTTAAAATGTTGGACTGAAATATTTGTTTTGGGGACTTTCAAAAAAAATGTCAAATTAATCACATGTCGGTCTGTAACTAATCACTGATAATTGCATAAAAAGCTATAATATATATTTATATAAAAGTCAAATGGATGTATAACCATGCTTAACACTGCCTTGTAAATGTAATATTCCAAATGGTGCAGTATATCTGTTTTCATAAAAGCAGTCCAACCGGACACAGAATCATGGCCCCTGGCCCTCTGTGAGATTGTGGGGTTGTGTTTGACACTGATACAGGCCTGTGATAGCACACTGCCGCCAGGAACTGCAGATCAGAGACTCCTGTGTGCAGCACAGCGGGCGCTGCCACACCACATGGACAGCGTTCTCATGTCCACGTTCACCGTCTTTATCTCAGTCCATTACAGCATAGACTTGGGAGTCTTACAGTTTTCCTCTGAATGACCCACCAGGCCTTTTCATCCTAAGATTCTAGAATGTGATTCATTCTGTTTTCAGTTCCAAAATTCTACAGTATGATTCATTCCTTTGTCATTCTAAGATTCGATAATGCAATTTATTCTATTTGACACTGAACCAGTATTTACAGCGTGGGTGCCAGTCTCCAGTCCTTGTGAACTGCAGTTTCTGCGAGTTTGTTTATTATGTTTCAGAAATTAGGTGCAGAATTTAAGTAACTAAATGGCTACACAGTTGGCAGACCTTATAACCAAAATAATTTCTTTATTATTTCCTAATTTCAAAAGTGCTGACAAAAAGGTTTGAGCCAGAGTAGAGACAATACCACGCTGTTAGCATTCCAACCACCATAAACAGTCAATATCCAAACCTACGACTAGTGAGTACTTTAAATAGTGAATGGATTTGAAGCTAACGTGCTAAACGTAGCACAATGTCACTGGCACCGAGGTATTAGTGTTGGGAGGGAGGAATGCACTGGTAGAGAATTGAAAGACATACTCTGTGGCCGGGAGTCTTTCAGCACCTTCCCATTACCGCCAGCTACCGCTCACCCAAAGAGCTGTTTCATACTCATCTGAGCTCCGTCTGAGTCTGAGTAGAGTTCCCTTTCGCTGTGTTTGCTCAGTATTATACCAGCAAGGACCAAGGAATCCAGCATTTGAACAATGGAGGTCTTCTAAAGAAATCTCTTCTTCCTCTTTATGGGCCTGCTTTACTAAAGCATGTCTTACATTTAAAACGGATTTCCTGGTTCAAAAATACGAAGAGAGCATGCGATTTGTTGAGGTAGTTTGTTTTGGTCCAGACACAAATCATGTCTCTGAAATTACACGTGAAAGAATTTTAACACACGCTAAAAGCTTTGATGAATCTGGCCCCTTGTGTTGTTTTTTTTTTTTTTGGGGTGGGGGCGTTGTTGAGGGAGGATTTTGATCGATTTAAAATGGGTCGGGCTTTTTAAAACAGTTACTTGGACGAGCAGGACATTCATTAGCGACTGTGGCCAAGCTGAATCAATCGCTCTTCATTCAGGGATATTGAAAACCACTTTGCTTATGCAGTACACTCAATACAAGCTGCATAGGATAGCAGGTCTTTTATTTTTTTACGCGGCTCCGTAAAGCCTGGACCTTTTCAGCGGCACAAATTGCTCTCTGCAGGTCTCTGTCTGGTACTCTCCAGCATGGCGAGGACAAAGGGATGCAGCCTGCTTGAAAATGCCAGGGGAAAAGACAAGCTGACATTTATGCAGTATGGGGGAGGGGGGGGGCAGACAGGAAGTCAATTTCCATAAACATCAGGTCATCATCATCATCATCATCATCATCATCATATTATAAAAACATCATAGTCACATAGACAAAAACAATTGTTTACTTTCACTCGAATGCGGTTTTAGCTTTTTGTAGTTTTTCCCTTACAATCACAAAAAAATTATGTGTTATGCACCCAGCTGAAATTGAACAGAGATGTGTGGGGCTAGCCGCCTCCGCACAGACGCACGCAAATATTAGAAACAATATTATTATTATAAAAACACAGGGATATGACAGTCTGCTTTGTTACTTCCTCCCTGGTGAAACTGCTTTAAACCTGCTGGTCTCTACATCTGGGTTTATGTGCAGAGAAGATAATGGACTCCATTTTGAGAGTCCAAACTTGTGGCACAATATAAAAAAGGCTGTATCACTGAATAACTGGTGCATTATTTATTTGAAAAATCAAACTTGTGCAATTTGCACGTTCATTTCATAGCAACCAGATGTCTCGACCAGCTGTCGCAGTCCGTGTGTATAAAATTGACGCCACGTAGTTTTGAAAAGACTGAGCACTTGCTCAATGTAATATGCTTTATGGCGGTGCCTGCATCATGAGTTTGGACCATTACAGCAAAAGTTCGGTGGCGTTGTACCACAACATTGGAGACGTTAGTTTGTCAGGGACACAGTCACAGCTGTGGCTGATAGCAATATGCATGACAAGGTAGGGTGATCTGACACCTAAGCTCCTCTGAATAGAGCCTTATTATATGACTGATATTTCATTAAAAACACACTTTTCAAAATTGAAATGGATAAATGTGCCAGAAACAGGGGGACTGTCTACCCTGTCAAATTAAATGGGAAAGAAGCCACAGTGTTCAGACCGTCTGAAATGTCTGCATTCGCCCCGTCACCAGCTGTTATCATGGCCTCGTATGCCCTTCTGTGTAAGGACAGAAGTGCGTTCCTTCAACTCGTCGTTTGTGCTTACGTTCACGAACAGCACGTATGAGCACGTGCAGAGACAAAGAGGAACGCGTCACTTCACATTTCTCGTTCAGCGTTGCCTCAGTGAAACTGTCAGTGGGGCATGATGGGAAGTTAATGGGAATAAAAACGAGAACAGGGGCCTCCGGGTGGCTCACAGGGTAGACGTCAGGGGTTTGAATGCCGGTATAACCATTGCCGGCTATAGCTGGAGGTCCTAATTGTTGAGGCAACAATTGGCTCAGCCTCGCTGGGGATGATAGGGGATAAGCTGGCAAAGTTTGTTGGTCACATCGCTATAGTGCCCTCTCTGGTCATGCTGGGCCGAACTGAGGGTAAGCATCACATCACAGGCAGCGTGCGATTGGTGGTGCAGCTGCTGTGTGAATGGAAATGAGGGCGTCGTCACGTGAAGTCACATGTTCATCCTCTCCTCCCAAAGCCGGCAGAGAGGGTGCTGCGGTGCGTTCAGGCTGGGAAAAATTGGGGGGGAAACAAAAAACGAGAACACTGTGGCAGATGACAGCGCTGACTGATGTTTGAGGACGGGCGTAAAGCTGGAAACGTGTTAAACAATAGCCGAGGACTAGCAGGTCAGCACATCTGATACAGCGCAATCGCTTAACCCTGCGGTCCGACCCACAGCCTCTGTGTTATGATTTTATCAGTGCTAAAATCAATTACATGAAGGATGACAGTAACAAAAATTTGCAAATAAAGCACTTGTGATTGACAAACGATTTCTGATTTTTATGTAATAGATATTACTTTTAGTCAGCATGGTGCTGAATTTGTCAACTCATCTGTTAATTTAGCCATTTATTATTTAATTCAGTTAAGTCTTATTAAATTTAGCAATCATTTATCCATTTTTGACCGTTTATGCAGTTATCAGCATGGATCGTTCACCAATTTGTCATAAAACTGGCATGTCTCTGCTTTCTCTGGCATGTCAATAAGAAATAATGAATATTAAATATTTATTTGAATAACACCTTTCAGACTTAGTGTGAAGTATAAAGTGCTTTATAATGCACACACTGGAAACAAATCCAAAGCGACTGTAAAACTAAAATAAGCACTCTAACGAAAAGCTTTTGGCACTTTTGGCACTGACAGTTGATAGTGAGCGTTCCACAACAAAGCCAAATACTTACAACCCAAGATGGAGCTTTCAGATCAGAAGAAAAAATCTGATTTTCCTGATCGATCAAGACAAAATCACATCCTTTGAAAGCACATATACGAAGGAAATAAAATTATTCTTATGATAGGAAAGATAAAATATGTCAACACAAGACAAAAATTCTCTGTTAGATGTAATATCTGAGACTGAAGTTTGTTACTTCTAAATTAAAATATGCCCAGAGGCTCATGGGGAGTGAAAATGGGTGAAAGTCAGGGGGGTCAGTGCTTGGACAGGGCCCCAAAAAATGTTCTTTGATCCCATTAAGAGACAACGGTGGAGGCGCCATGTGCCCAGCCTTTTTATGGTGCCCAGGTTTCGTGGTAGCGCCCCCTGTTGAGGGTATCTCTTCAACCTTCATTTGTAGAAAAGTGTTTATTTATTGATTTGTGAGTCACTACAGAGTCACGCTGACTGAGGGTGCGTTGCTTCAGCGGAACGATACTCCTCTGAGTGGGAGCAAGCAGGAGGCGCGGGGATGGCTGAGAATCTTCCGGAGGTTTCTTCATTCCCCAAGGGGGGGGGGGGGGGGGTGGGGGGGGCGGGGGGGGGGTCCCACAGCGGTGGCGGGGTGACGCTAGTGACTCAGAGCCACCGCAGCCCCCAGCCCACCCACGACGCCCCCGCTTAATTAAAAACCACACGCTTCCTTCCTGTCTTACGGCCAAGAAACAGCTGAGCACTGCAGAAAGCAGGAAATGGGAAACACCGCCAAACAAAGAGCTCAACGCCCTGCAGGCTGCGGCATAGGGCTGAAACTGCAACTTAAATCTGATGCAGGCCCTTATTCATTAAGTTTTATTATTCTGACATAATAATATTTAAATAACATTCTATGTTCCCTCTCAATGCGAGCACTCAATCTCCCAAAGAATAATGAGCCTCTTTGAAAGACTTTTCCATCACTAAGGCACTATTCTTAAGGAACAGAGCACTCTGGGAATTGAAGTTGTTATTTTGGTTGACCTGTGATACCTCAGGTCTGCCCATTTTCATGAGGTTGTGATTGACTGTGCCACAGTCCAGCTGTGAAAACTCCACTCCAAGCCTTTTTTTTTTTCTTTTTGCATTCCCGCCTTTTTCACACCCAGCTGAAATATTGTTCCATCAGACTGAGGCAATATAGCTTGCTTGCCACGGTGGATCTACAGCTACAGCCAGTAATGGCCCAGAGGTAGAATTCAAAAATATACCTTTCCTCTGAGAAAAACCTAAATGCAATCATGTATTAGCTCCATGGTTAAAGAATACAAATTTGAAAAAATACAACAGTGTGTGAATTAAAGAGGGCTCAGAACATATTTATAAAAATCTTTTTTTAAAAGAAGTCAAAGATAATGGGTTTGCTGAAAATGATTTGTGTTTTTCAGACAGCATGTAGAAAACTCTGGATTATCAATTTAAACAAATCTTTAAGCCCTTGCAGCCTGGAAACAGGAGTAGCCTGTTAAAAAAATAAAATAAATAAAGCAACAATGGTGTACATAAAAACAGGATTCTGGTCAATAGCAGATTCACACACTTTAAATCTGTTCATTGTGATGTCACTTTCAGAATTAAACACATTTCAAAGTTCTGAATGACTCATCTCAGAGTTCCGTTCCCCTTTTTATATCTTAGAAGTTCTGCCCAGATGTTGTGCTCAGAGTGAAGCCACAGGCCCCCTGTTCCCCCACCTTTTGGGCCCCCGACAACTTTGTGACTCACTGGCGGAAGGCCGGTCATTCAAGGTGGGGCCCGACTGCCAATGTGCCCCACAGCAGAGTACTTAACCTTAACTACTTCTGTAAAAGTATCCAGGTGGTTAAACAGACCTTGGTGTTTGGTAAACATAAAAACATTATAAAAAGTAAAAGCGATAACTCTTCCCTCACGCTTTCTTACTCCTCATTTGAAATTGTTTTCAGTTTAGCCCATGACTCTGAATCATGAGCTGTTAAAATAGCTCGTTAAAAAAAAGCTTCATGCTGGGAGTTCAATTAAAGAAAACACATTTTGGGGAGAATGTCTTAGCTAGACTCATTATGTGTGTGTGTGTGTGTGTGTGTGTGTGTGTAAGGCCGCTGCCCATGCTGTCACAGTGACAGGGACTGTGTGTACATGTGTATGTATATGTGTGTGTTTGAGGCTGCTGGGACTGTGTATGTGTGTATTTATGTGTGTGTGTGTGTGTGTATGTGCTCATGTGCGTGTAGGTGTGTCTGCTTATGTTTGTGTGTGTGTTCGAGTGTGCATGTGTGAGAGTGTAAGTGTGTGTGTGTGTATGTATGTGTGTGAGAGTGAGTGTGTAAGTGTGTGTGTGTACATGTATGTGTGTTAGAGCGAGAGTGTAAGTGTGTGTGTGCTTGTGTGTGTGTGTGTGAGTGTGGGTGTGTTGCATTGACTGGGACACTCTCACTCTCCCTCCCAGGCCTGTGTGCTAATGAGCAGAAACAGACACGCAGAGCCCTGCTAATTATATCGCGGTATGACATCACATGATGGCGATCGCCGGCCACACAGACTGCACCTCTCCCAGAGCACCATGGGACTACAGCCCACTGGCGTAGTGCACATGTGGATATAAATAATTTATGAGCGTATTAACGGTTTTACCATGGAAAGCAAACAAACGCTTTCAGACTGGCTTTCCAGTGTGTTAGCTCAGGCTGTGCACTGCGGCACCATTTTATGGTGAGTTTTTTTTGTTTGAAAGTGTGTTTTTCTTTGGTTTGCTTAGGTTTCATACATACACACACAAGCACGCATACACATACACTTATATGGAACGGTTCCTTTTTTTTATTAACAAAAATCTGATCCTCCATTACTGCTGCCATCATTGTGTTGGCTGTAAAGGTTTTTGCTTTTGACTCGGGAGGAAGCCAAGAACATGTGACTCCTCTGGTTCACATGACAACGAGCCCTTGCTTCTTCATAGACTGCAAACACGCTAACAATAACAATTAAATACCACCTATGTTATCTGAGGATAGTGTTGTCAGCATATATTCAGTTTTTACACTGACAGGTAAGCCAGCTCGCCAGTAGTGGCCGCAAGAGAGCAATGAGACAAGCAACCTCAACTAATTTAACAGTGTGTGTCCACTGCATCGAAGCCATCTGTAGACTTCTTCTCTGGGGGCGTGTCTGTCTAATGCACTCTGTTTGGTTGTTCCATGAAAGGTTGCTACGGTACAAGAAACAATCCAATTGGCTGCTGACTGGCGAATTCACTGCTCATTTGCATAGAGTTAAAAAATATTTCTGTAATGTATGTCTCTCTGTTCACTTGATTTGCTTCGCTCTCAATCCCACAATGCCCCACGCAAACCGCTCGCCTGAGTTCACTTGAGGTCCATTGAAAATGAATGTGAAAAATTAGCTTTGCTCGCTTCTCTGCGGTGCACTCACACCATAGCTCCCATCAAACTCCAATTAGGCCTCTCCATTGTGGACGTCTGGCCATAGTCAGTGTCACAGGACTAACAGCTGCTTCCCAAATGAACATCTCACTGGAGGCCCCACCGACGGCTCCTTTCAAACGCGACCCCTCGCCCCGACCCCGTCCGCGGCCCTCTCTCTGCACTCTGACTCCTCCATGACTCCTCCACCAGGGACTTTTGATGTTTGCTCTCGATGGATTTGACCGGCAGAAGCTGCTCTAGCTTTGGCTCGGTCGGCCAGCGGCGGTATCGATTTTCATTTCCGCGGCTCGATGTGTAGCGAGAGAGAGGGAGAGAGGAAACGTTAATCCTGTCATCTCCCATCAGCCATTCACCATTTCTTCATCCGCAGCGGACTCACAGGGCCTATAATCCCTGCCAGCCGAGTCAAAGCTCTGCCTTTCATCTCTGAAATGACTTTGAGCACAGTTATTTATAACCACATATGGTGGGCGTAGAGGTGAGGATGTAGTTATTGTTAAAAAAAACTAACAAACAAACAAAAACACACTTACAGTGCGCGACCTGTGCAATTACCACAGACAAATTCACCTTTCTGTACTTTTATCTGGGAGCTGTAACAACTCTGTACACATAACCTGTCTGACACAGAAAGAAAAATAATGTGAATATCAAACAATGATAGTTTTTCAAATGCTCTTATCTAGAGTGACCTGCACAGTCCATGTTTTTTGCCCTCTGTCCATTTATACAGCAGGACATGTTTTAATTAAAAAGATTCAGGTGAGGTATCTTGCTTAAATGTACAAATGATGGAACTTGGCTGGGAACTCAATCTGTGCTGTCTGTGTTGCAGGATCAGGGCCCTGGCCATTATACCACACTAACAGGTAGAAGCTGATCTTAACTGCTGCTCTTCTCTGGGAACTCAACCTGTGCTGTCTGTGTTGCAGGAACAGGGCCCTGGCCATTATACCACACTAACAGATAGAAGCTGATCTTAACTGCTGCTCTTCTCTCTGCTCTGTGTGTTTGGGGCTTTGAGCAGGGGGAAGCTGATCTTAACTGCTGCTCTTCTCTCTGCTCTGTGTGTTTGGAGCTTTGAGCAGGGGGATGCTGATCTTAACTGCTGCTCTTCTCTCTGCTCTGTGTGTTTGGGGCTTTGAGCAGGGGGAAGCTGATCTTAACTGCTGCTCTTCTCTCTGCTCTGTGTGTTTGGGGCTTTGAGCAGGGGGAAGCTGATCTTAACTGCTGTTCTTCTCTCTGCTCTGTGTGTTTGGGGCTTTGAGCAGGGGGAAGCTGATCTTAACTGCTGCTCTTCTCTCTGCTCTGTGTGTTTGGGGCTTTGAGCAGGGGGAAGCTGATCTTAACTGCTGCTCTTCTCTCTGCTCTGTGTGTTTGGAGCTTTGAGCAGGGGGATGCTGATCTTAACTGCTGCTCTTCTCTCTGCTCTGTGTGTTTGGGGCTTTGAGCAGGGGGAAGCTGATCTTAACTGCTGCTCTTCTCTCTGCTCTGTGTGTTTGGGGCTTTGAGCAGGGGGAAGCTGATCTTAACTGCTGTTCTTCTCTCTGCTCTGTGTGTTTGGGGCTTTGAGCAGGGGGAAGCTGTTCTTAACTGCTGCTCTTCTCTCTGCTCTGTGTGTTTGGGGCTTTGAGCAGGGGGAAGCTGATCTTAACTGCTGCTCTTCTCTCTGCTCTGTGTGTTTGGGGCTTTGAGCAGTGGGAAGCTGATCTTAACTGCTGCTCTTCTCTCTGCTCTGTGTGTTTGGGGCTTTGAGCAGGGGGAAGCTGATCTTAACTGCTGCTCTTCTCTCTGCTCTGTGTGTTTGGGGCTTTGAGCAGGGGGAAGCTGATCTTAACTGCTGCTCTTCTCTCTGCTCTGTGTGTTTGGGGCTTTGTGTTTGGGAAGCTGAGCTGCTCAGGTCTCACTTAAGATCATCTCTTTCGTTTTCTCTGCCTCTCTCTTTCTCTCACTCGCTTGCGCTCTCTCTTCTGAGAGGATAGAGGAATCAATAGTTAGTGCTAATGCATAGCTCACCCTTATCGCAGCTCAGAGGATGGGGAAGCAGAGAGCAGAATCGCTGTGTCCTCTGACATGCTGGGTCTCGCTCCACAGCATGGGGGCGGGCAGGCTTTCAGATAAAAACTTTCCAGGGTTTCTGTGCCTTCCACATCCCCACGACCCAAGAAATACCAAACAATATGTTTAATGTGTATGTGTGCTTGTCTGTTAAAACACATTGGGTTTCTCTGAATAGTCATTACTGAAGCACACATAAATACATACTTAATAGAACTTTAGTCAGTACTTGAAGGTGTGAAATGTGTTAAAAAGCATAAACATCTGCTTTAGTTCAGGGATCCAAAGTCCAGTCACAAAGGGCCATAGTGCTCTGGCTTTTTGATGTGTTTCAGTGCTTACTTGAAGTCACTGATTGACTAAAGAGTCTGTCCGTCTGTATGTTCTCTAAAGTAGGTGCTGAAAAACTATGAAAAACTTTTAAACCTGCAGACACTGCGGCCCTCCAGGACTGGAGTCAAACCTGCAGACACTGCAGCCCTCCAGGACTGGAGTAAAACCTGCAGACACTATGACCTTCCAGGACTGGAGTTAAACCTGCAGACACTGCGGCCCTCCAGGACTGGAGTTAAGCCTGCAGACACTGCGGCCCTCCAGGACTGGAGTTAAGCCTGCAGACACTGCGGCCCTCCAGGACTGGAGTTAAACCTGCAGGCACTGCCCCCTCCAGGACAGGAGTTAAACCTGCAGACACTGCGGCCCTCCAGGACTGGAGTTAAACCTGCCGACACTGCGGCCCTCCAGGACTGGAGTTAAACCTGCAGACACTGAGGCCCTCCAGGACTGGAGTTAAGCCTGCAGGCATGAGACCCTCCAGGACTGGAGTTAAACCTGCAGACACTGCGGTCCTCCAGGACTGGAGTTAAACCTGCAGACACTGCGGTCCTCCAGGACTGGAGTTAAACCTGCAGACACTGCTGTCCTCCAGGACTGGAGTTAAACCTGCAGACACTGTGAACAGGGGTCTGCTTTTGCTCTCCAGGCTAGAGCGCTCATCCTTAGTTGTCTGCTGGTCAGAGGTAATGAGGACCGTTCAAACAAAACAAACTAAAACAAGCCATGTAATATGACTGACTGTTCCTATCTATCTTACCATGTAGTCATGGAAACGGATATTTTACCTGATATCAGCATGTGCTTATCTTAATTGAAATGGGAAGAAAGCACATTTCATAACATGTGGAAGTGCAAAAAAATAGGAGAAAAAAGAAAAGAAAACAGTGAACTAAATATAGTCTCTCCCTGTAAAGACAGGTATCTGCACAGACTGAATGTACTGAAGGTTGCGCTACATGCTAAATACTAGGGAGAAGCTACTGCAGTATTCTATTTATGCGCCATTAAAACCATTTTAAACCCTACCTTCTGTTCATTTATCATCTAAAAAGAAACCCCTGACCTCTATGGGACCATGGTGATTCACTACAGTGACTGATTTAGACTTGAGCTTGCGGAATGTGCTGCATGTTTTTTCCTTTATTATTTAAACGTCTATTATTCATTATGCATCAAGCGTAACCTGCATGGACAGCAATTAATGAGTAACAAAATATAAAATATGGCGCTCGTTAGCATCCTTGTCCTCCAGAGACAGTTGAGCAGAAAGGTTTTTCCTTTCGTTTTTCAGGTATGGGACACGAGCGCAGTGCACCTGGACACCCTGCCAGAATAAACAATCCACTGATAAATTGATTGATGGCGGCTGTAATGGTATGAGACTTGCTTCCTCTGGTCCTCCGTTTCTCTCATCTCATGTTCTCCCAGTCTGGAGAGCCCTTACATATTCACAAGCCTCGCTCAGGGCTGCGACCTCCACTGTCGATTCTCCATTCGCCGCTAAAATGGGTGAATCCAGCGGCCTCTGGGTGGCTCTTTAGGTGGTATGCATTTGGAAAGACCTCTAACATGCAGTAAATGTATGAATATTTATGATATAAAACATCTCAGAAATGTATTAAATATTTCTCAGATTTGTATTATTATTATTATTACTGTCATTTAGCTGACGCTTTTATCCAAAGCGACTTACAGTTGATTAGACTAACCAAGGGCCAATCTCCCCTGGGAGCAATGTGGGGTTAAGGGCCTTGCTCAAGGGCCCAACAGCAGTGGTGTTCTTGCTGTGGCTGGACTGGGACTTGAACCACCAACCTCAGGGGTCCCAGTCATGTACCTTAGCCACTAGGCTATAGGCTGCCCCATATTCTTGTATATTCTTTCAATGTATGATTATCTTGTGAATGCATAAAATATCTAACAAATTAAGAACTGACGTTAGTAATCTGCTCTTGTGCCTGCACGGTGAAACCTTAACTGGCCTTTTTTCCCAGCATGCCTGAGACAGTTGTTGACACCACTGGAACGGGAACGCCCAATCACTGTGCTCGCGGCCATGCCACAGACAGGCACGTTTACTGTGTGAGCCTCTTGAGGGCCATGCCTATTTGTCTGGACTGTGCTAGGTGAATCTCACGCGCATTTCTGACTGTGCACCCCTCCACCCCCTGGACCCCTTCCCCCCCCCCCCCCCGGCCCCCAGCCCCCGGCCCCCAGCCCCCAGAGCTCCTGCTGCGCGTGTTTCCTGAACAGCATGTCCTGCAGTGCCAGCTCGCTTCTGCTCTGCTCTGCTCCGCTCCGCTCATTCCTCACGCGCAATTTAGATATTTCAATTCATGCATTTCAACTTCCTTCACCGGAACACAACGTATTTGTGGAGTGTTCAGGTTAGCTCCTTAATGAGTGAGTGTGTGTTTGAGTGTGTGTGTATGTGTGTGAGTGCGTGCATGTGTGTGTTTGTTTGTGTGTGCGTGTATGTGTGTGTGAGTGTGCATGCCTGTGTGTGTGTGTGTGTGTGTGTGTGCGTGTGTGTGTGTGTATGTATGTGTGTGTGAATGTGCATGCGTGTGTGTGTGTGAATGTGCATGTGTGTGTGTGTGTGTGTGAATGTGCATGTGTGTGTGTGTGTGTGTGTGTGTGTGTGTGTGTGTGTGTGTGTGTGAATGTGCATGCGTGTGTGTGTGTGTGTGTGTGTGTGTGTGCAGCAGTCTGTCCATCCTTGCACATACACACCTGCATTTTTGTTTAAGATCTGCAGACAGCTTTCCCCATTGCTGGATATGATAGGCAATACAACAGGAACCCTGGACCCTTATGGGTTGGCTTTGATTGAAATTGTGGCACGGCCAGCAGGAGGGCGTGAGCCCACAGTGTCAGGGGCACGGGGGGGCGTGACGGCCAGCGCCTCGCTCGTAATCAGATAGAAAGAGAGATAGAGACCAAGACAGAGGGAAAGATGGGTAGAGAGACAGCAGGGAAAGAGAGATAGAGAGGTAAAAGAGATTAATATTAATATTATTTATATTAATGTTCTGTTAATTATTTGTATTTACTGTTTGTGTACTTTGTCAACATGTATGAGAACATACATCATACCGACAAAGTACTCTGAGTTGAATAGATAGGAGAGTAAGAGAGATGGAAGGAGAGAGAGGGGGAAGGAGGGGGGAAGAGAGAGCAGAGAAAGGGAGCGATGGAAAGAGAGAGATGGGAGGACAGAAAGACAGAAAGAGAAAATGAGAAGGAGATATTGGCGAGAGAGAGACAAAGAGGACAGAAAGCAGAGGACAGAGACACAGAGAGGAGAGGAAGCAGAGGACTGAGAGACAGCAAGAGAGAAAAAGGAGTGAGACAGTGAGGGAGAGGGAAGAGTTGGGCTCCTGTCAGTACTGCGTTGTAGGTGGAGGATTTTAATTTATTTTCTTTCGGGTCACATTGACCTGTAGTGTAATACGCCATATTCTGCCTGTCAAGACAAACAATGAGAGCTTTGCAGGAGATTTATTTAATACATTTTTTTTTTTTGAGAACGGATCTATGAAACAAACAGACCTTTGTCTGGCATCCTAATGAAGCTTGAAGGGTTTTGGTGACACGGGAAGATAAATAAGATGAATAAAAGCTGGTTAAAGGTCGGCGCTTGTTTAATCTCCCTTTGACTGCCCCTCCCCCACCCCTCTCCCTTAGTGTGCGGCTTTAACAAAGCGAGCCATTAGTGGCTCAGTTCTGCTGTCAGCGCCATTAGGGCCGCCGCGGTAACGGCGGTTTAATAGTCCGTACGCCATACATAAACATGGCTGCCGTAATACCGCGCCCATGTCCCCTGCATCCTAATGCCCCTCTGCAAGGCCATCCCACAGACAGGCTCAAACGCAGGGGGATACCTGCACCGATGCACACACCTGCTCAGCCCGTCATGAATGTGATCTAGGATCAAGTTTCTACTGACAATATCCTAACCTTATCTACTGTATGTGTGAGCAAAAATGCAAAACTGATCTGAGATCAGCATAACTGCTTTGATATTCATAAAGCATCTGAGTAGGAGTGCTAATCTAGGATCTGATTTCTACTTGACCATACCCTAACCTTTTTCATGTATGAGTTAAAATGCTAAACTGATCCCAGATCAGTGTCAGTATTCTGATATTCATAAGGCATCTCAGAGTAGATCAGGACTCTCACTATTCGTCACTTTCTATTACAGACCTCTCTCACTCAGTTTAAAAGTGACTTATTTGATTTTTTTTTTTGTAAAGGTAGAATCAAATGTTATTAAAACATACTGTGGTCATGTGAAACAGTGTTGTTTAATGCCCCCACCTCCTTAATGGAAGCACAATGCTGAACCATTTTACTCTAAAGTCCTTTATGTAAAAAAACAGTTCTGATCTTTAAGGAAAGTAGTTGCTGACATTTTTTTGAACAACACTGTTATTATAATTATTATTATTTTTGGTTATAAGCTTAAGTAAGTGCAATCAATTTCCATTAAAGTAAAACAGTAAAAAAATGTTTTATGTACGTCGCACACAATCTCATCATTAATAACAAATAAAAAAAGTTAAGTATTCTCCCTCCAGCTATGTTCTGTATTACAATAAGCCTTGTAGTGTTTATTGAGTTCTTTCTCCCGTGCGGTTAGCTGGCCTTTGTCTAAAGCTCTGTGGCTGCAGGACGCAATATCAGATGCTCTGAATGAAAGTTCACAGTGACTCCCGACTCTGTTTACTGTAATCTCAGGTAATGAAAGTGCAGTGTAGCAGAACGTATCGCCCTGATTAATGAAAGCCTGCCAAACCGCGACTGCAGGCTCCATTATGGCGAAACAACTGATGCAATTTATAACTTTGTCATCCCACCTTTTGTTTTTCAGAAGCTCTTCTGATGACAAAGCAGATAGGCAATACAACTGACAAGAGGAAGTTTGCACTGTCTAATCTGTGCCATAGAGGAAATCTGATGGAAGATACCTCACCTATGGGACAAGCCGACAAATATGATTCAACCTCCCAAATTTCAGGAGGGAGACAAAAAAATATTAATACATGAGATTTTTTTAAAAACCTGTGTTCAATGTTGAGCACTAAATAATAATAAAATGGAGGCAGAGGGTGGTGAAATAGTAGTTCATGGAACTGGTTGTGAAAGTAATTGTCCCTCATTTGCTCAGAGACTTTATCAACAGGATGGCAATGTCATATCTGCAATATGTGCAAGAACAAATCAAGATACGTGAGAAATCATTTTGAGGATAAGAAAATCAACTTTTTGTGTCAGATACAACAATTGTTTTCAAGAACATCAATTTTTTTTGGGCTTTTTGTTGAAAACATGCTTCCCTAATTCTGACATTTTTCAGCTATATATCTCACCTTGTAGTTTGAAAATATTTTTGCACCTTGGCTGAAAATTGACATGCTAGTAGAAGTGTGATTATTATGGCCGTACAAGTATTTATCATTGTTTTATAATACAGTGCTGTTGACGAGTGAGTTTTTATATTTTCTGTATTTCACAGAAGAAACTGTTACAGAACATCTGTTGAGGTGACATTTGTAACATTTTATTATCCAAACAGTTGGAAAATTCTTCTAAAAATGGCTTGAAAGCTTTCAATGGTTCCAGAATTTAACCAAGTATAACCTTCAATGTATATTCAGCTTGTTTTGCTTGATTGTAATAATTCATTTTCATTCATGATCACTGCAACCAGCATACAGTATTATGTCGCCCTCATAACGAAGTCACACAACCCAAGTGATTTCAGGGTAGTTCCTGTGGCCTGGGCCATAATAAGCTCCCATGCACTAGTAGCGCATAAATAACTGAGGTACATGACAGAAATCAAACCAAACTCATTGATGGAATTGCAGGAAATATATCACTTGGCAAGAGGTGAGTGGGGAAAACAACATTTGCTCAAAGCGGAGATGAAAACAATGGAGTGTAATTGGCGGCCTCTGATAACGCTACAGTCACCCCTTTTGCTTGTTAGTAAGTTCAATCAAACAATGCTCATTTTCTTCGAAAGTAAATTGATATGGATGTGGTTGTAGCGGCATATACAACCTGTGAATGTCTCATTGTCACTGAGGATGGAGTTCTCTTTTTAATATTTATGGTATTAAAAAGACATTGATTATTTCTGGAATAATTGAGTTTTCATTGCTGAATCAAGGGGCATTTTTCTGAGGTATGAAACGAATGGATGATCTTTATTTCTAGGGTGCACTGTCCCTTTAAGTTTTACATTCGCGTTATCCGCAGTCACGCACGAGACAAAGTAAATGAAAGTCTTTAAGAATGCCCAACTGATCTACTTTCTGTTGCTATTTTAATAAAGCATTCCTGGTTTTGTTTTTCTGTTTAAGGTACTGCGTTTATGATGTTGCTAGGGCAACATATGTGCATACTTGTCATTCCAGGAAAGTAAAATTGCACTTGACCTTGGGGGCAGGGAGTTTTGGCAATATTGCATTATTGGTAGAGTATTTTAACACTTGGGTTAAAACAGCAACACATGCAAGCTTCTGCATCTTGCATCATTTCCTCTGTGACTGTGCCACACACACGCACACACAAGCCCCTGCACCCAGGGTGGTCTCTCATTAATCTGACTTTCCCATCGTCATTAACAGGTGGAGTGAACTTAAACAAACCAAAACCTAATGAGTCACTCAGTACAAATAAGACTGCAGGGGTGGGGGTTAAGCTGTGGCTCCACACATTTCTCCACCCTGCACCCACCCTCTCTCTGCATGTCCCGCTGAGCTGTACACCCTGTGCTTCTGCTACGACTGCTACCGCTAATTCTACTGCTGCAAGCACTGATACTGTGGCTAATGCTGCTGCTACCAGGATTGCTAAATGCTTCTCTTACTGCTTCTTACTGCTACAGCTACCACTGATTCTGCTGCTACTGGTTTAGCTACTACTGCTACCAGTGCTGCAACAGCTGCTAATGATACTACTGCCACTCCTATTGCTATGGGTACTGTTACTACAGCTACTACTGCTGTTGCTGCTGCTATTGCTTCACCTGCTACTTCTGCTGCTACTTTTGCTTTGGCTACTGCTGCTACCACTACAGCTGAAATAACCCGCTAGCGCTACTTGTCCCACAACTGCTACAGCAGCTGGTGGAACTGCTGAGATGTTGGCCTGTTAGAGAGAGAAAACAGGAAGACTTGCACCTTAGTCACAAGGAGGAGGAGGCAAGAGGAAGAGAGAGGCAGAGAGAAAGGGAATGATAGAGAGAGAGAGAGACGGAGGGAAAGAGAACAGAAGGAAGCGCATGTCATTCAGATCTCAGACTCTGCAGGTAAGAAGGCAGCGAACAGCTTACCCACTCGATGTAAATTATTCATCCACATTCTGCCTGAGACCAGGGGGAGCTCTGCGGGGCTTTGTCTCATATATGACGTGCTTATAGCCTCTCAGCGACAGATCCCCAGCGCCAGCCTACCAGAGGCCCACCCCAATGGAGTTAGCATAAGTCACTTCCATTACAATCAAGGGCATCCCCCCATTCCTCGAGGCGATCGATTACCATTATTGGAATTACGACACTTTATTGAACATCAAATACAGCAAAAAATAGATGTTTTATTCCTTGAGCTGAGCTAGTTACAAAATAAAATTTAATGGATGTTAAACAACAATAAATCATTGTATGTACACGGCAGCTTTATGGAGACCGAAAAATGAATACGTAAGCTAAAACAGATCATATCTGCTGGTTTTAGGTTAACAAGGAAATGAGTTAGGCCTTCAGTGTTGCGATGGGTGCATGTTTATTATTGATTACATGGGCCTGGGACTTTGAGGCTATACCCTTGAGACCAGGGCCTGTATTCAAAAGAGTGCTGATCTCAGATCAGCTCTGCTTTTCACTTCATAATGGATAAGGTTAGGATAAGGATTGGGAAACTTGATCCCAGAACAGCACTCCCATGCAGAGATGCTTTAAGAATATGGGCCCTGATCTTGGATCAGTTTTGCATTTTATCTCATAATGGATAAGGTTAGGATAAGGATTGGGAAACCTGATCCCAGAACAGCACTCCCCTGAGAAGCTTTAGGGATACTAGCCCTGGGCAACTTTACCTGTGCAATGGTATTAATGTTCCAAGTGTCACTCTCAGTGATTTTATTAAGTGGCTTTGGGGCAAGTGTTCCTCCTCCTGTGGTAACACCCCTACCAGAAAGATTAACTAGTAGTGAGATTAGATTCAGTGGCACCATTTCTTAATCGCAATGCAATTAAATTCCTATTATTATAAATAGCAGACAGGAACATGTTCAGTGTTACATCAATTGTGTTAGAGCACATTTGACTCCTAGAGCTCTAAATCCCTAAATCCAGAAGCATGAAAGTTATTAAAGTTTATAATGCTACATCAGCTCTTGTGGTAATACATAATTTTGGTCAGGATAATAGTTTGTGGATTTAACTCTGCTGGCAGTGGAATTTGTGCATGGAAGGTCACTGAGGAAAGTGTTGGTGAGCCAGTAGGG
Source organism: Albula glossodonta (assembly GCA_019788955.1). Classification (NCBI taxonomy): domain Eukaryota; kingdom Metazoa; phylum Chordata; class Actinopteri; order Albuliformes; family Albulidae; genus Albula; species Albula glossodonta. The sequence continues at coordinate 2,242,419 of JAFBMS010000127.1, forward strand.
GGAGCTCTTCCCTCTGAGACAAAAAGAGCTCCAATGCCCCAATACAGTGCTTGGGATGCTGTGCTGTAGGAGGTGTCGTCCTTAGGAGGAGACCTTAAACCTGACACACTGTTGCTCATGAAATAATAAAAGAATACAGCAGCTATGAAAAATGGCTCCTTAATGTATCAATATGCAGCCTGAAATTCAGCCATTTAAAAGCAATAAGCTTGCATAAATGTTTCTGGACTTATTCTGGGAGGACGATAGCACAGGTTTGGCTCAGTAACCTGACTGTGGGCAACAAAATAGACAATGCAGAATCACAACATAAAAATATCACCAAAAAATAAAATGTAAAAAATATTTTTTGTATTGCCTGGCCATATTACAGGGCAATAGCTGATATGTCTGTGGGAACAGGCTTTTAGTGCAGTCCTGGGCTCAAAGGTTTACCTGCCAGATGGACTTCAGAGGTGCAGTTTTAAAATGGGGGGGGGGGGGGGGGGACACAGAGCAGACTAATCTGCTGACCTGCAGTAATCGTGCCACATCGCTAGATCTGACCGAGGCCCTGTGCTTACGGTAATCCCCAATGTAACTCCTCCACCTCCCGGTGAGAGTGACCTCAAGCAATTTCCCTTAAACCGCTCTATATTAACGCAAACACGGTTAAAATGTGGAACAGAGTCGACTCAGGGCTGATTTTGATTAAAAATGAAGTGTAAAAAAAAAAAAAGCTTTAACCAGTCCCGTTAGCTTCCCACAGTAGCTCTGTAAACCTGAAAACTCTCAGAATAAATATAATATCTCACTTAATATTTTAATGAAAATGTAAGGCTGTTAAGCAGAATATTCCTGTTCTATTTTTCTCCGACTCCCTGCAGTCCTGAATCAGGGCCAGAGGTGTCAAACTCAATACTCTGATTGGCTGCAGTGTCTGCATTTTTTTTTCTTTTTGTGGTCTCCTTCCAATCGGCAATCTGCCCCCGATTTAAGCTTTCGGTCAGCCATTGACCCCCCCTGTTTATCACTGAAGTGCTGAAACGCTACAAAAAAATCAGCAGACGCTGCACCCCTCCAGGGCTCCGGTTCGACTCCGCTGGCAGGGGTGCGCTTTCCCCAGGAACTGCTCTTTGGGCAACGAAACGGAGTCTGGTTTGACAGTCCAAACTCTTTGCACAATATAATAAAGTATGTCAAATTTGGGGTGCCTTAGGTTTTTAAAAACGCAGATCAGTGTGATATCTGTGTCAGGGCAAATTTAATTTCATAGCAGTTTGGGATGTCATTGTTGGAGCCACATGGCTATATGGCATTTTGATTGTGTGAAAGTTGGGCTGCAGAGTTTTGACATGACTGTAGAGAGTTCTCTGATTGGCTCATGAGGTAAGCTGTTTGTTTGGGAAGCAGATGTCATTAGTCGCTAAGGCTGGAGATCCTCATCATCGAGACAACAACAGCTTCGGCCTAACCAGGGAATGGTAAAGAGTATAAGCTGGTTGAGTATGTTAATCTCATCGCTCTCTAGTGGCCAGTCCTGGTGACTTGGCGGCATTGTCACCCTCCAGAGATGCAGGTAGCACGTACCTGAATGTGCGTCTGCAGTGTGGAAACAGGTAAGGGCTGGTCGTCGTGTAAATCATGTGTACTGTCCTCGTGAGCCCAGTCAGAGAAAGTTGCTAATGTGGACTGAACAGTCTGGCTGAATTTGCAGTGAAAAATAAAAGAAAAATGTGGGATAAACACAACAAAAAGTATGAGGTAACACGCTATATTTTCAGAGCTGAACCATGAGTTTCGGCCATTAAAAACAGCCCTGTATTGTCTGTGCAACACACTCTTGCATTGTGCATATACCTGCAGCACAAACTGATTCGGCTCCACCTAATGAGGGCCTTTAAGGAGTTGGTGTTAGGCTGCTGTAGAGCCCTTTGACTAATGGCTGTGGTCTGCCCGTGTTTGTGCTGTGTCTGAGCTATGAGGGCTGCTATTGTGGACTCTGGATGCAGCTCTGAAAGGCTCTCTGCAGAATATGCCTGGTCCCCATTGCAAAGCTTACAATACAGTGGAGCTGGCAGGAGTCTACCTGACATTCAGAGTCCAGCTCTTCAGCACGCATTAGCCAGCCTGGATTCAGTGTGCCGGTCCCCCTTGCCAAATCTCGTTACTGCCTCACTCTGCCCTACAGCCTCTTTTCTTTTTTCATGCTTTGTCCCCCTTTTTTCTCTGAACTTGGAATGCCAAGAAATGGTGTTCTCATCCACAAATCGTGCTCGATGCATGGCTTCTGCTGTCAGTTCAGGAGAGGAAAGACATGCAGTGTGCTCTTCTGTGAATCGCACTGTCTTACCTGGAAAAAACGTGTTCTGAGTCACACTGGAACAGTACCTTAACAGGATGCAGAATGTGGGGCCCATCCACACACTGGAACAGTGCCTTAACAGGATGCAGACCATGGGGCCCATCCACACACTGTAACAGTGCCTTAACAGGATTCACAATGTGGGGCCCATCCACACACTGGAACAGTGCCTTAACAGGATGCAGACTGTGGGGCCCATCCACACACTGGAACAGTGCCTTAACAGGATGCAGACTGTGGGGCCCATCCACACACTGGAACAGTGCCTTAACAGGATGCAGACTGTGGGGCCCATCCACACACTGGAACAGTGCCTTAACAGGATGCAGACTGTGGGGCCCATCCACACACTGGAACAGTGCCTTAACAGGATGCAGACTGTGGGGCCCATCCACACACTGGAACAGTGCCTTAACAGGATGCAGACCGTGGGGCCCATCCACACACTGGAACAGTGCCTTAACAGGATGCAGACTGTGGGGCCCATCCACACACTGGAACAGTGCCTTAACAGGATGCAGACTGTGGGGCCCATCCACACACTGGAACAGTGCCTTAACAGGATGCAGACTGTGGGGCCCATCCACACACTGGAACAGTGCCTTAACAGGATGCAGACCGTGGGGCCCATCCACACACTGGAACAGTGCCTTAACAGGATGCCGACTGTGGGGCCCATCCACACACTGGAACAGTGCCTTAACAGGATGCAGACCGTGGGGTCCATCCACACACTGGAGAAGTGCCTTAACAGGATGCAGACCATGGGGTCCATCCACACACTGGAGAAGTGCCTTAACAGGATGCAGACCGTGGGGTCCATCCACACACTGGAACAGTGCCTTAACAGGATGCAGACCGTGGGGCCCATCCACACACTGGAACAGTGCCTTAACAGGATGCAGACCGTGGGGCCCATCCACACACTGGAGAAGTGCCTTAACAGGATGCAGACCGTGGGGTCCATCCACACACTGGAACAGTGCCTTAACAGGATGCAGACCGTGGGGCCCATCCACACACTGGAACAGTGCCTTAACAGGATGCAGACCGTGGGGCCCATCCACACACTGGAACAGTGCCTTAACAGGATGCAGACTGTGGGGCCCATCCACACACTGGAACAGTGCCTTAACAGGATGCCGACTGTGGGGCCCATCCACACACTGGAACAGTGCCTTAACAGGATGCACAATGTGGGGCCCATCCACACACTGGAACAGTGCCTTAAACAGGATGCAGACCGTGGGGCCCATCCACACACTGGAGTAGTGCCTTAACAGGATGAGCCACCTTGGAGTCTCTTTTCCGCTTGTCTTTTCATCACATGTCCAATCCACACCTTTACTCTCACTTCACATTTGAATTTGATTTACATTCATGGCTGTGTTGACGGAGTTGTGCATGCAGCATTTTAGGTCGCAAATAAACTGACTGCCTCATTAAGCTTCATGCAGGAGGACTATTTTCCATGGCATAGCCGAGTAGTTTCTGCTCAGGACTCCACTAAATATCAAACATTCCAGTGCTGCTGTACTCTGTGTGAGATTTGAGGATAGAGTCAATGTACCCCCAAATGAATGCAGTCTTTTGAGCTGGGAATAAGGCAGAAGTGTGTCATTTCTTATTCACCCAAACAAACCTGCCCTGTGTGTGTGTGTTTTCCCAGCCTGAAAATGTTCTGAATGCACTGGCTTGGAATATAAATTGTTTAGATAACTAGAGATCTCGAGATCCTCTTGCCTTAGCTTCTGGGAGGGGCACGTACTGCAGATACCGGCACGCTAGGAGAGGGGCAACTTTGACACAGCCGACTCACGCCACTCCTCAATATTCGCTTTCCTGTGTCTTATAGTTTATTTTTAAATTACTTCAAGCCCTCATCTTTGGACCACCTTCACAAAGTTGGAGTGATTGGTTAGAAAATGACCAATAAGAATCTGTGCTGAAAAGTGGGCGGGTCATGAGTCTGATACTCAGCATTATTTTCAGGCTTACAGCAGTGAGGGGTAGCATGCCGCTGATTAACCCTGTTTCCTCTCACTGTTCTGTTCAGTATCGCTGGGTGAAGTTCCACTACTTTTACAGGGTGTTGCAACTGGCCACCCCTTTGTTTGAAGCACTCATATAATTCTTGCATTCATGAAACAAACTGTAATATAGGCCATAAACAAAGAAGACACACACAGACACACACACACACACCCACACCCACATACACCCACGTGCACACACACACACACACACACACACAACTGAACCATGACACCTTTGCATAGTGTTCAGTACTGAACCTCTCGTGGTGTGGAATGCTATAACAAGCCTACACTCCCCTTTCCCAGAGTGGAGTTCTCTCTCCGGCAGATGCCTGTCTTAACCCCCATGCACACGGCAGGCAGCTCTCCCTCACCTAATGGACTTGACATTTCGCTACACTTTTAATACCATCCCTACACTCAGGATAATGGGCCGTGTTTGTACATGGGGAAAATTTCAGAGGGACACTGGAGTTAATCTGCAGGTCACTAATGAACTAATCTGCTGTTACAGAGGGAACGTTTTTTTTTATTATTATTATTTTTGTTCTGCTAGCCTAGCGAGTTTCACTTCCCTTATTAGACGCAGACAGTAACGGGAGAGCAATAAACCCGAGCAGTCTGGTCAGCATGGGTCACTGGCCAAGCCCTTCAAAAACTGGACTAATTGGTCCAATTTTGGGCTCAGGCAAGCCGTCCCCCTTCCCGTCCCCCTTTGACTTGAGTGGAGTAATGGTGTGCTTTTTGGGAGCCCGGTGTTCCAGCTCCCCTCTCAGGCTCAAAGTACCAGACTAGATCCTGACAGGCTGTCCCCTCAAGAATCTCTCAGAGATTAAATTCTCTCCAAGGCTCTCCATCCTTGAGCCGCAGCCTGATTTTGAGGGTGGAGGTGGGGGTGGGGGTTGACTGAGGTTTTTGTTTTTAATTTCAGAAAGGGATAAACAAAGTCAACTAAAAAATATTTTTTCCAGGCAGAGCAAAAGGGCCATGCAATGAAATTAAAAGTTAAATCCCAACTGGCATCAGAAGTATTTTTTTTGACATATACGAGGTTTGGCTATTAAATAATGAGACTAATGGTATATTCAATTTTAATGAAGAAAACAAAAGATTCGGTAGCCGTTTTGTTCAGTTTTTCCCAAATTTCTGACCATTTTTCTGACACGTCAGAAAAACATGCCTATTTCAAGCAATGTGTAACAATGAACTGAAGATGCGAGCAGATTGAAGCTTTCAGGGGTTGTTTATGCTTGCCCATTGGTCAATGTATACCACGTGGTTCGCCCATGCGCTTTGTGGTTTGAGTTAGAGTCTGTTATTTTCATTATTATTGTTTCATACTCTTGAACAACTTTGTTAATGATGTTGAATAACTGAGGGCCTTAATAATATGCATATCATCTATACCGTTTGATTGACAGATTGAAGTTACAACAGCATCCTTTTTAAGGCTGTGGTACAGGTGCACAAAATAATGCTAGGAATTCACAATTCATAAGCTAAGACGTTCTGGCCTCTGCATGATATAGAGTGGATACAGAAGCTCTTGAATATAGGGACAGAGAAGGGCAACAAGACTGGTTCCAGTTACCAAAGTTTAAAAGGGAAAAGTAAAGAGGTTTACAGAAGCAATTGGTAGAGTAAAGGTAGAGAGCAAGTTGGAGATGGAAAAAAGGTGGGGGAAAAAGGAGTACATTTGACAGTGATCCGTGGAAGTATTCAGTCACACACACAGAGTTATTAATGCATAGAATAGCTTAGCGGGACTCGCGGTAGAAGCAGTGGCCCCTGGGGGAATTCGAGGTGAGGCTTGACACTGTGCTTGTTACTCCTTCATTAGGCAGCAGGCAGTGAGAAAAATGGGACGCCCACAGGCTGAACGGCCCGTTCCCCCCATCAAACGCTAAAAAGTTGGGAAAGGTGCAAGTAGCTGATGATAAATGCACATGGTTTTAGCGCGCTGTACTGAGGATGCTGATGCAGCCCTGAGCTGAGGCAGGCAGGCTTCTCCTCCTCTTTTTCATATTTAATCCTTTAGCTCTGGAAGCCCCTCCTTACCAACACAGTATGGAAAATTTCATATAAATGTCATGTGTAAATGGAGTGTATATTAAAAAATGTTAGAGATGTAGATTGCTCTGAATGAGAGTGCTGAATTTCATAAACTGTATGACTTATGAAAATGAAGTGCGCTCTGCTCCTGTGTCTGTATAGTGTAAGCTGCATGTGGCATTCCGCGAGGTACGAGATGCGTGCAGCCAAAAGTGCATTGAATGCAGAGAATGGGGAAGAATAATCACTGCAGCTTTGCATTTGCGGTTGTATTTAAATGGCCCGTATCAGCTGCGATAAGATGCAGAGTTCTGTGCTTGAGCTTGCACAGCAGTCTTTTGAATGAATCAGCTAGTGTACATCTCACTGTAACAAAAATGGTAATCTTCTGGAAGGGCAAGTACAGCAATACACAATGGACAAGCAAACAAAACATTCTACTTAATTTGAGTATTCGAGGAAATTTCTGCATGCTCTGTAAGAGTGTGTGAGAAGATGGATGGAGTGGATTGCAGAAAATGGAAAATGTGGAAGAAGGGATGTACCCAGAGAGAGAGAGTGAGATATAGAGAGAGAGGATGCAAAGATAAAGCATTATTGATCTGACTGTATTCATTCCTGGGTTTCTTCGGGCATTTGCGTCTCCCATAAGAGATGCAGAAGCTCCTCTGACATGCTGATGGCCTTTGAAAGCTCTCTCCTCTCCCAGGGTGTTCTGGGTAATGTCCCTCGGTGTTCTGCTCCCAGGTACACGGAGCAAGAGAATCTGAGGGAGTGGGGTTGTCTGAGCCACTGCTGGTCCAGGATCAGCATGTTCTCCCTCTTTCACTCTCTCTATCCCTTTCTCTCTCTTTCTCTCTCTCTCTCTCTGCATCGTCTCCACAACTCCCACAACTTTTCTGAAATTCAAACTCCATCCATTAAACCTGAAAAATTGCATAGATTTGAAATGCCTTTTGTTTATTTATTTTTGGAATTATATTTCTTGCTGATGATAGTTTTTTTTTTGCTGTGGAGGGCAAAATCTCTTGATTGGCTCAAAGTGTTACCATCGTAAACCTCCAGGAGGATAGCACAAACCAACGGATTGTGATAATAGCACCCCTAAGTCTCAGTGTGGACAAACAGGATCTCTATCTCTCTCACAAACCATGGGCTAACACAGGTGTGGGGAACCAAACTAGAGGTCAATGGAGAATCAATGGAGGTTGTTCTCACACTATCCCAGCTCTGAAATACAGAGAGTAATTGGCTTGTTATTTTTTATGCTGTTCCCAGAGGACGTTGTAATGAGCAGGGTGAAATATACTGTAAATAAGAGCGGGGGGGTTTCCGTCTTATGGTAGAATGGGCTTTTCAGGTTCTGAAGCCAGGCTTATGTTTCAGCTGGTGAAAAATGGATCTCATTTGCAAAAGTGCAGGCTGTTTTTAACACGGGGGGGGGGGCAGAAATGTGCTGGGACAGCGCTAGCGCTGAAGCGGTGGGGTTCTGGCGATGTCGACATGGGGCCTGAAAAAAGTGGAGCTTGGCCTCTCCAGCGCTGAGCTGGGGGAAAAGCATCCCGCTGTCGCTGGAGAGTGTCTTCATCCCTCCCAATCAGTGGTGGGCAGCCCCGTTCCTGGCATGCTGGTGTGGGGGTGTGTGTTTTTGTTTACATCAATTATCCATCTGTTCTGTATCTAAACCTGCTCCCTCCAATCCAGGGTCACAGGGAGGCTGCGGCCTGTCCCAGCATGCATTGGGTGAAAGGCTAGGAGACAGCCTAGTGAGGTCACCAGTCCTTCGTAAAGCAAGAGAGAAAAACTAACTCACATGTACCTACACGCAATTTGGCAAGTCCAATCCACCCAGCCTGCACATCCTTAGTCTGTGTGAGGACAGCGGAGAACCTAGAGGAAACTCAGGTGAACATGGGGGAGACCATGCAGACCCTACACAGAAAGGGAATTCAGCTGTGAGTTCTTTCTTTATGCTAACCAGTGAGCCACCATGCTGCCCAATTCTACCAACTAAGATGCCTCAATTAGCTAATTAGGTGTGCTCACCCCCCCCCCCACCCCCCCTTCACCATGGTTACGAGGAGGTGGCACGGGACATGAGACATACATTTATTAAAGTAAGAAATCTTGGCAGTATAGAATTTACAAATATTCCAAATTTGTAAATGGCTTTGTTTTTTTTTTTTTTGGGGGGGGGGGGGGGTGCCCCTTTTCCAGTGTTCGAATGTGGGACAGCACCACGGACTCAATGGTGCTTAAAATTCCAGAACCCTGATCTGGCCCTTAGCCTAGAGTCAGGGCTCAGGGTTTGTTTATCATGGTTTAAGAAACGGAGATATTTGGCAGTTGTCTTACACAGAGCAGAAGACAAAGCCAGTGCGCCAAATCTGAATCCCACAACAACCGCCTCCAGCCCAGGGGTTTGTGCTGACATTCTGCTTTTTAAAGACAGAATGTCATCACACGGTATGTGTGATGAGAGACTGGTCATATAACGGTCAGAGTGCGGTGAGATGCAGTCACAGTCATGCTGTGGAGGGCAGTGTTTATTCAGAAAAGTCACAGTCGCGCAGCAGTGGATCTTTATTAATGATATCAACACAGTCTTGTCAGTTGTGCTACTGTGTCATTAGGCACAGTCGCAGTCATACCCTGCCGGTGCGTAATGATGAAGGAAGAGTAGTCCCAGTCCTGTTTGAATAGTTAATGATCAGAGAAGGGAGTATTGCTTTCCCACCTGCTTGTGTAAACTACTACATCACCACGCCGTGCTTCGCTTTTATCAGCGTCTCTTTGATTAAAATCAGGCAATAACTTTGGCTGCAGAATGGTTGCAGATGTGCAACACTGATGGTGTGTGTGTGTGTGTGTGTGTGTGTGTGCTTTAGGCACAATAGTACGCTTGAGAGCACTGGTGTGTGAGTGTATGTACTGTAGGCAGTAGCAGGTTTGAGAGCAGTGGTGTGTGAATGTAGTACTGTAGGCAGTAGCAGGTTTCAGAGCACTGGTGTGTGAATGTAGTACTGTAGGCAGTAGCAGGTTTCAGAGCACTGGTGTGTGAGTGTAGTACTGTAGGCAGTAGCAGGTTTCAGAGCACTGGTGTGTGAGTGTAGTACTGTAGGCAGTAGCAGGTTTCAGAGCACTGGTGTGTGAGTGTAGTACTGTAGGCAGTAGCAGGTTTCAGAGCAGTGGTGTGTGAGTGTAGTACTGTAGGCAGTAGCAGGTTTCAGAGCAGTGGTGTGTGAGTGTAGTACTGTAGGCAGTAGCAGGTTTCAGAGCAGTGGTGTGTGAGTGTAGTACTGTAGGCAGTAGCAGGTTTCAGAGCACTGGTGTGTGAGTGTAGTACTGTAGGCAGTAGCAGGTTTCAAAGCAGTGGTGTGTGAGTGTAGTACTGTAGGCAGTAGCAGGTTTCAGAGCACTGGTGTGTGAGTGTAGTACTGTAGGCAGTAGCAGGTTTCAAAGCAGTGGTGTGTGAGTGTAGTACTGTAGGCAGTAGCAGGTTTCAAAGCAGTGGTGTGTGAGTGTAGTACTGTAGGCAGTAGCAGGTTTCAGAGCACTGGTGTGTGAGTGTAGTACTGTAGGCAGTAGCAGGTTTCAAAGCAGTGGTGTGTGAGTGTAGTACTGTAGGCAGTAGCAGGTTTCAGAGCAGTGGTGTGTGAGTGTAGTACTGTAGGCAGTAGCAGGTTTCAGAGCACTGGTGTGTGAGTGTAGTACTGTAGGCAGTAGCAGGTTTCAGAGCAGTGGTGTGTGAGTGTAGTACTGTAGGCAGTAGCAGGTTTCAAAGCAGTGGTGTGTGAGTGTAGTACTGTAGGCAGTAGCAGGTTTCAAAGCAGTGGTGTGTGAGTGTAGTACTGTAGGCAGTAGCAGGTTTCAAAGCAGTGGTGTGTGAGTGTAGTACTGTAGGCAGTAGCAGGTTTCAAAGCAGTGGTGTGTGAGTGTAGTACTGTAGGCAGTAGCAGGTTTCAAAGCAGTGGTGTGTGAGTGTAGTACTGTAGGCAGTAGCAGGTTTCAGAGCACTGGTGTGTGAGTGTAGTACTGTAGTCAGTAGCAGGTTTCAAATCAGTGGTGTGTGAGTGTATGTACTGTAGGCAGTAGCAGGTTTCAGAGCAGTGGTGTGTGAGTGTAGTACTGTAGGCAGTAGCAGGTTTCAAAGCAGTGGTGTGTGAGTGTAGTACTGTAGGCAGTAGCAGGTTTGAGAGCACTGGTGTGTGAGTGTAGTACTGTAGGCAGTAGCAGGTTTCAGAGCACTGGTGTGTGAGTGTAGTACTGTAGGCAGTAGCAGGTTTCAAAGCAGTGGTGTGTGAGTGTAGTACTGTAGGCAGTAGCAGGTTTCAGAGCACTGGTGTGTGAGTGTAGTACTGTAGGCAGTAGCAGGTTTCAGAGCACTGGTGTGTGAGTGTAGTACTGTAGGCAGTAGCAGGTTTCAAAGCAGTGGTGTGTGAGTGTAGTACTGTAGGCAGTAGCAGGTTTCAGAGCAGTGGTGTGTGAGTGTAGTACTGTAGGCAGTAGCAGGTTTCAGAGCACTGGTGTGTGAGTGTAGTACTGTAGGCAGTAGCAGGTTTCAGAGCACTGGTGTGTGAGTGTAGTACTGTAGTCAGTAGCAGGTTTCAAATCAGTGGTGTGTGAGTGTAGTACTGTAGGCAGTAGCAGGTTTCAGAGCACTGGTGTGTGAGTGTAGTACTGTAGGCAGTAGCAGGTTTCAGAGCACTGGTGTGTGAGTGTAGTACTGTAGGCAGTAGCAGGTTTCAAAGCAGTGGTGTGTGAGTGTAGTACTGTAGTCAGTAGCAGGTTTCAAATCAGTGGTGTGTGAGTGTAGTACTGTAGGCAGTAGCAGGTTTGAGAGCACTGGTGTGTGAATGTAGTACTGTAGGCAGTAGCAGGTTTCAGAGCAGCGGTGTGTGAGTGTAGTACTGTAGGCAGTAGTGGGTTTGAGAGCACTGGTGTGTGAATGTAGTACTGTAGTCAGTAGCAGGTTTCAGAGCAGTGGTGTGTGAGTGTAGTACTGTAGTCAGTAGCAGGTTTCAAATCAGTGGTGTGTGAATGTAGTACTGTAGGCAGTAGCAGGTTTGAGAGCACTGGTGTGTGAGTGTAGTACTGTAGGCAGTAGCAGGTTTCAAATCAGTGGTGTGTGAGTGTAGTACTGTAGTCAGTAGCAGGTTTCAAATCAGTGGTGTGTGAGTGTAGTACTGTAGGCAGTAGTGGGTTTGAGAGCACTGGTGTGTGAGTGTAGTACTGTAGGCAGTAGTGGGTTTGAGAGCACTGGTGTGTGAATGTAGTACTGTAGTCAGTAGCAGGTTTCAGAGCAGTGGTGTGCTCTTCCTCTCTGTTCGGTTCAGACAGCAGTGGATGAGAAGGGTCCTTGCTGCCCCCTCCTGGCCACCCTGAGGACAGACACATCCATTCCCTGCCCTCCATTTGTGGTTTAGTGCCGGTCTGCGTGGTTTCTGTTATTCTTGTCTGGCTTCACACTGGGTGGGTTGGGGGGGGGGGGGGGTGCAGTGGGCAGGGGTAATTCCACTCAGGGCTCAGGGACCAGCATGCTTATTAGACTGGAAGCAGTCACTGTCTTTTCTGTGGGGGGGGGGGGGGGGGGGGGGGGCTGAGTACAAGCCCCCCAGACCAGAATGACCCAGCTAGCTATCAGGCCTGTTCTCTGCTCACTGAGAGGTCACCTGGAGAGGACAAGCATCTCAGTCTTAAGCATTTTATAGGCACAATGAAGACAACCATTTAGTGTTTTTTTTTACTCTCCATTCATCAGTTCCATTCCATTTGTTCTGCTTCTTCTTTGTCGTCTCAGTTTCTGATTCACACGTGCATTTGAGCTTCCAGAGATGACTCCATGCTCCGGTGTTTCTCAGACAAACTGACGTGCCACAGAATTTGTCCACCAGGATCTCCATGTGGCTGATTAGTGGGGATACTCAAAGGCTCATAACCCGAAGGGTACGCTCACCAGCACTCAGTGTGAAAACAAAGACTCAAACAGCGACTGTCAGGGTCTGGAGTGAGGGAGTAGTACTGTCCGCATCTGTTACATGAGTATGTCCTTCAGTAAAATCAGGAATAGGTTTGGCTGGATCTACAGGCTATTAAGGGCTTTTGATTGTACCATGGGGTTGCATGTTCAAATCCCAAGGCGGGACCAGTGGAGGGTTTTAGTGCTTTTGAGCACGGTTACTCTCTCAACCGTAATTGCTTTTAAAAAATCCAACTGTTTATATGTAAAATGAAGATTAAAAAAAGCTTTTCTGTTGCACAGATACAAGGGATCTCAGTTTATATTTCGTTTTTTTAAAAAAAGGCAGCTGTTGGGTGGGAGAATCTGCTGTTTGTCAAGTATGCACTCAGTGAACAAGTGCAGAAGCAGAAACCTCTCCAGAGATTGGCGCGTTTTTCTCCTGCACGCAGCGATGTTTCCCAGATCAGTTTGTCGAGTCATTCTTGTTAAATGCCCAGCAGGATTTGGATAAGTGATTGTCATTTTATCCACATAATTATAATAACATTTCAGCCATGAATACAAATGCAGGCTCTGCACACTCGGTACAGAGTGGGCTCTGAGCTCTGCTGCTGAAGCGGCCCGGCCGCATGAATAATCATTTAGCGTGGCGCCGCGCACACAAAAAGCCAGGAATCTGTTGTGCGTCTGTGTGATCGTGTGTTTGTAGCGGAAATGTATGCGGCTCGGCCTCAGAGCGGAGGCCTCCGAGCGGCGCCGAGGGGCTTGTTCAGAAGCGTCTCTCGAGCAGCGCGGAAACACTGGCTACCGTTTCATCTACACAGTTTGTCGGCACGGAGTGTTCCGCTCTCATTAAGGACGCATCAATGCTAATTTATGCTTTACGCGCACCCGTTTATCCGCTGGTGGGGAATTGCCGTGCCGAGCATGTGACGCGATTTTGGATGAGGTCTGGTTAAGGTCCCTACGGAAAAATCCACAAACATCCTTGAAAACGTGTGAACTTGTCTGACTACCCCAATTACATTGAAATTAAATCGGCTGATATGAAGCAAAAACTGAAAAAAGAGGTTCCATAAACCACCTGCCTGGTCTTTCCCTCAGTTTAAATTACTGTTTTATTGGAGCAGCACTATGCAAACCAGTTGTTCTTTGTCACCATACTTTTGTATTAAAGCATTTGTGTAATTCTCATGGTAGCTGCAAGTGGATGTCTGTAGCTGGCTAGGTAGCAGCTGAGTGGCTGCATTTTTGGGAGAATAAATTAGGCCTGAGGCTTCAGGTAGAAGGATGGAAAGTGACTGGGGAACAAAGTAGGAAAGATATGTGCTTTTGGAGGAAAGCTAAAAGCTGAGTATCAATAACCACTCAAGCAAGTTCTGCCGTCAGTACTGAACAAGTACAGAGAATCCTCCAAAGTAGGCCCTGTCAGGGTGCACTGTGTGCAGTTGTGTTCAGTTTCCTTTCAGTCAGCAGCCAGTTCAAGCCTTGGAAACAAGGTGAGAGGACAGGTGTGTGGAGTGATGATGACTGGCCTGTCCAGCTCATAAACGTGCTTCTGCCCACCTGGTCCTCAGGTACACGATGTCCACACAGGTCACTGTGCTCCCCATCGAATCTTCTGGAATACATGCTCAAATAACATTCCACAGCACGCCATCATCAGACATTGTGAACAGTGTGGTGTATAAAAATGTTAAGATAACCAATCACCACTATCCGAACTGAATTGGAAAACTAAGCTTTACCCCCTGTTTTTCTGTAAAATACAATATGTTCAGTCTGTCAGTTGCCAAGTCCTAAATATCGTGTGTTCATATTGGGCACTCATGCATTGTAAGAACTCATCAGTATTGCCAAACTTGAAGATTCTGGCCAGTCATTCCTTAAATCACAAGATTGCTGCAGATTGCTCCTTTAACCTGCATCGTTACTCATGAATTTCCTGCGCACCATTTGAATTTCTATGTGACCGTGAGACGGCCTGTAGGTTTTTCTGTTTTTCTATCAATTTTATCTGCCTCAGAGTTGCTTAATCAGAGATCTGCACCTGTGAACGGCATTCGGTTTTCTCGTTGCTTTTTTCCCTGTTTTCTTCACCTCGCCAGCTTGAGTAAATGACCTCAAAGCAGCTTTTGAAATGTACCGATTACTGGAAACGCTTAAAGATAACAATGAAAACATATACCTTTGGCGCCCTCTCCTGATGTAGTGATGAAATGCAGGATGATTTGTGTCGCTGATGTTCACAGGAATACAGACAATATCAGGCACTGTGAGGACCAGGAGAATGATTCAGTGCTTCAGTTCATTTGGAATTCAGAGTTAAAATATAATCTAGTGTAAGTGAAGTCAGAAAGTTATAATATTTATACATTCATTACATATATAATACATGACTTTAAATGTCATTATCATTTAGTATTGTTTTGGAGGTCCCCTTGAATATGACCATTACCTAAAGAAGTAATGGTAGAATTACGTTTCATGAACCCCAAGACTCGGTGTAGCTAAAATGATCTTTAAGTCACTGACCACTTTGAACTTTTGAATCAGAACATTTTGATCCCAAATGTGACTTCAGGATTGGTTGAGCTCAGGTGTTGTTTGTATATGGTAGCTCCACCCATTTATAGTGTCATGAAGCCTCATTCTCCTAATGCTAAATAAAAACCTTCTCAACCTTCGGGTCTCTCTGTTCCTGTGATGTCAATGCCCCGATAAAAGATTCTGGCCTGTGAGTTATCATGCTAGTTAATTTTGGGTTAAGGCTTTTGGTTTTTAAAACTTTTTTAAAAGGCTTTTTGCACCTTTTTATATAAAGGCAATATTTTGTGCGTGATATTAACTTTTGAGCAGAAATGGCATCATTCTGGGTTTAAGTTGTATGAACTAGTTTAGCTTGTGCAGCTTTGAGTGCTCCTATTTGGCATTTGTCAGTTGAGTGTGAAGTATTGCTGAGAAAGAATACCATTTATCAAAGTTTAACAGTTATACTAACATAAAAGCGTATATTAAATCAAAATCTGATTGGAAATTAGTTTACGTTGAATTTATGTTGTTCTTGCTGTTGTTTACCTGGGTATTGCAATTTGATACTTAAAGATATTGCTGTTAAATGTAAAAAGAGTTTTATTTTTGAGTGTCTTTAACTTCACCTGTAAAACAGGAGAATCATTTTTGCCTTTCCCAACTGTCCATATCAAAATCCATTAAAAAGCGTCAATTTAATTTACATAAAACTGTAATTTTAATTGTGGGGAAATTACATTGAAACATTAGTGAAACATTTTCACTAAAATGCAACAAACATATCATTGGCAATATGAAATAAACCATTATGAAATTATGAAAAATAACATCGTAAAACTCCACTGTCTTGTTTTTCCCCCCACTTCCACCCTTTTCATCTTCTGGCACTTCAAATTGTGCAGGTCAGGTCAATTTGTTGCGTTTTCAGTCCTGACAACGCGTTTAACGTCTAGCCTCACATATAGGTCCGTTTGGGGTCAAGACCAACATTGGTACAGTTACATGTTCACCCGTACTGCGTAATATGCTACAGTGATAAATTATTCAATGAACTTTTTCACATTTGAATGATGGTGGTTGAGAATCTGCTGTCGAAAGTCTTCGGGCAAACGTGCTTGTGCCACTCAACCACTGTGATTTCTGGCCGGTTGGAAAAACAGCAGGACACAACGCTAAGGTTCCTGTCTCTAACCAGGGGGAGATGATTTCTAGCCCCTATCCCCTCCAATCCTGTTGAGAACATATTTGTCCTTTGCCTTTTCAGAATGCGCAGGAACTTGGAAGTGACGTGTTGTACATGCCTGAGCTCTGGAGTGGCGTACAGGATAAATGCGCTCGGCCGTGGATTCAGCTGTATTGCTGGACTGAGAGTTGCCTGATCCCTGTCTCTAATTCACAGGTGGTGCAGTTAGAGAGAATCAACCAGCACTTTCATGGCAGGCTCAGTAGGGAGGGGCATTATGAAAATACCGGTTAGCGATACATCCGCTCTGAGCTCTGTGGCCGTGACTTAAATGAAACATGGCTGAGGAAGGAGCTCCTGATCTGGATACACAGCGAGGAAAGGTCGCTGCGCTGTTGAAAACGCCTCTGAGGAAGGGAGATACCTGGTGAGACAGTCGTGCGGTTTCTGGGTCTTGTGGGTTTTGAAAGCTAGCTTTGTTTGGGCTGCAAAAAAAGAGACGACAGACAAAACGAGGATGATGTTCGCGGTAGCGTGGGCTAGCTGGCTGGGTGCGCATACCTTTCATGAGCTCAGAAGTTTAGGTAGTCTGAGTCCGAAATTCGGTTCGTTGCAGTGCAGATTGTCCTGCAGCCGATATTGTGATGTGGCTGGTTATGGCGATGTCAAAGAAACTGGAAAAATAAACTATTTCATCATGACAGGGATAGTGGGGTGAAAGAAGGGAGAAGCTGTCAAATACCTTGCTTACGAAAATTGTGGTTAGCAGCAGATTACAGGAAAACTTTGCTTTTCCAGTGTAGCCTGCATGGGCATGACGTAGGCTTGTATACGCTTACTCACATTTAACGCTCTTCTGCAGGAAAAGATTTAGTACTGAAGGTGTTGCAATTAATGTTAGTTAGTTTCTTAAAAATGAAACCAGGAACCAGTGAAATAATGGTATGTTAGCCTTTTATTCTGGGGCTGAAAAGAAATGAAAGTGAAAGTAACACTACCTAAATTACACAAACTCATCACGGAAATCGATACCACCATTGCTCTCCCGATAGATTCTCCAAATCAATACGGAAGAGCTAGCGAAAAAAATAAAGTGAATTTATTTTTCTCTACGTTATTGTTATTTTTTTTATTATTATTTTACATCTAAGCATTTTTCAGACACTCTTACCCAGAACGATTTACAAAACTGCATGAGCTAGAGCAGCCGTGGTAATAAACAAGTCATTTTAGCCATAGCCGATTATATTTACCGCCAATCTGCGTGATATCTTTATCTGCTTTCAAAAGGTCTCATGCGAGTTTGAGAGTACAGTGAGGTAGAGATGATGGTACGTGTTCAGCATTACATGCAACCAGGTGCAGTTTAATTTTGCGGCGGAATTTGCTGAGAGAATCTGCTGTCCTTACAGTGACAGAGAGTTCATTCCTCCGAGTTGGGGTCAGAACGGAAAAGAGGCGTGACGTAGAAGAGCTAGCCTCTCAGGAAGGAAGGGGCAGGTGAGCAGAGGATGCAGGTCGCAGGGGTCTTGCAGGTGTGTAAGGTTTGATGATAGTTTGTAAGCAGAAGGGTGCAGTTCCTCTTGCTGTCCCATAGGCAAGGACCAGGGATTTGAATTTTTTACTATAACAGCTATTGGAAGCCAGTGGAGGGAGACGTGGAGTGGTGTGGCATGAGTATTTTGGCTGATTGCATACCAGTCAAGCAGTAGTATTCTCATAGGTTGGTATTTCATGATGTCATTACAACAGCACCACATACCATACTTTGGGGCTGCTGCTATGGTGCTGCCAGAGGTATAATTTAGTGCAAATGAATCTGGGTCTCCAGTACTTCACTGGCTCCTAGTGCGTCAGTGTTTGTGTCCACATGGAAATGGAGCCTTATTCAAATTAGGAGCCAAATTGATGTTGTCCAGATTAGCTTTGTTGGCATATAGGAGGCACTTTGCTTGAGCAACTTATAACTGGAAGATAAGTGCATAGATTGGGGTTTAAAAGCCCAAGAGGAGGTAAGAACTGTTAGAGACCAGAAATATGAAAGAAAGGATTCAGCTGGTAACCTGTTAATTAACCTGTCAAGGAAACTTAATTATTAAAAAATCGAATGAAGACATTTGTGGATGATTTGTACATAAGTTCCGTTTTTGTCTTTTAACAGGTATTTAGTCGACAGCTTGTGGTTCAAACAGTGGAAGAAATATGTGGGGTTTGACAGCTGGGACAAATACCAAATTGGCGACCAGAATGTGTACCCAGGGCCTGTGGACAACTCGGGACTCCTCAAAGGTAAGAGTTACCTGTGACGGAATAATACGCACTGGCATTCTCTGAGCGAACCGTTCAAATGTATATCATACTCACAGCGTGAGGGGCATGGTCACACCTCCTTGTCTGTATAGTGTATTGCCCTGTGTTCTGTATGCAGTGATATTGCATACATGTGTAAATTGTGCCCTTAGCGTATTTATTGCATTATCGTCTTATCGTTTTGTGTACAGTAAGAGTTGTATTTTATAGTATTGTTTTTACTGTATGTTGCAATTGCACGGTCAGATATTGCACTTGTAGTTGGTTGTGTCATTGCCTACCTGGTACTCTATTCCATCCAGTCTGTACTTTATGATGCATGTTTTAAAATGTCGCAGTGTGGACCTGGGAGACAGTTTCATTCTACTGTACATTCATTTTATTCTACTGTGTGGGATAGAATGACAGTAAGGTCTACTTGAACTTGACCTTTGAACTGATGTTACACAGACACGTGAGAGCAATGCCTAATCTCACTTGACACTCCGTGCATGTGGATTAGCCACTGGTTATTGCATAGTTTGGGACAGTACTGCTTGAATAACACAGGTTGTGATCAGGGCTATCAGTGCCCTTATGAAAGCAGTTGTGCTCTGATATGAGTGTCTGTAATAGCTCATATTCAAATGGGCCACTTTTATGGCTTTTGGATTGGTCAGAGGTCACTGCCATGTCATGTGGTGAGGTGCCCATTGAGCGTGCTCACTCACGATGCTCCTCCCCCTTGTCTGGCTGGCAGATGGTGATGTTCTGGCCCTCAAAGAGCACCTCATCGAAGAGCTGGACTACATCCTGGTACCCACCGAGGGATGGAATAAGCTGGTCAGCTGGTACGGGCTGATGGACACCCAGGAGCCAATCGCGCGCAAGGTAGTATGTTTCCCTGAGCCTACCACCATCCAGTTAAATGTGTGTCCATCGCTGCTCTTTTACCCTGCTCTCCATCGCTGCTGTCCATTCCTGCTCTCCATCGCTGCTGTCCATTCCTGCTCTCCATCGCTGCTCTTTTACCCTGCTCTCCATCGCTGCTGTCCATTCCTGCTCTCCATCGCTGCTCTTTTATCCTGCTCTCCATCGCTGCTGTCCATTCCTGTTCTCCATCGCTGCACCACTTGGAATTCTAGGTGCTTCTTCAGTGATTAGAAGTTTTGTCAGTAAATACCCAAATACCCAAGTGTTCAATTCATAGCTGTCACTTGATATGACAGAACAACGTAGGTCAATTTTAGGTGCAGGCCAACTGAATGTCGCCTTCTAACTTCAGTCTTGTCAATAGAAGTTTACGGTCTTTACCTTTCTAGCTTACGATTCCACCTTCAGGTCAGAAACATATCCAAAACAGTGTATTCAAACCAAAAGTTCCATAGGAGAAACTCATGAATGTACTGTTTGTAGTGTCTGATCAGATAACTGTTCAGTCAGATGACATTAATGGGTTAACATTGTTTATTGTCTTTGTCGATTTCCCAAGTCAGTACAGCTCATGAAAAGTAGCTGACATGTGTCACTGGAATATTATCCATCTCACAGGAGTCAATGGGTCCATGCTCTGCATGGTTGCATACTTCGTTTTTAACCTCAGTTGAAGTGAAGGCTTATCACCAGTTGAGGAAAAACTTCACTACCAAATCTCAATAATCAAATTTGCCTTTCTGACAGCAAGGTGAAATAAAATGGCCTCTCAGGGGCCTGTGTCTGATGGCTCTGTTGTTACCTGTCACAGGTGGTAGAGCAGGGCACGTTTGTGAAGCACTGCAAGGTGGAGGTGTATCTCACAGAGCTGAAACTGTGCGAGGACAGCAACATGGACAACGTCGTGACCCGATGTTTCAGCAAAGCAGATACAATAGGTAAGACCATCTCCTTCCAGACGCTGTCAGAAACACGGTATCTTACAGTTTATCTCCAGTGTTTCTTTGTCTTTGAATCGTGTGATGTTTGCCACTTGAGAACATGTTCTGTCACTAGCATTGCAGCTGTGGCTCGAGGTCTGTTGTGTGTTTGTTGAAGCTCTGCCCAACTGCCAGCAAAGTGATGTAGTATTGACTGAATGTATTGTTGTTCTAAAAAACACAGGATGTATCTAATTTAGACCTTCTCAGGAAATGAGACACTGTTTAAGTGTAGGTGTGTGCAGTTCGGGCAGGTGCGTGAGTCTATAAACACTGGACTTTCTCTCTGTTGTCCAGACACCATAGAGAAAGAGATGAGGAAGCTGTTCAGTATTCCTGATGAGAAGGAGACCAGGTTGTGGAACAAATACATGAGCAACACCTTTGGGCCTCTCAGCAACCCGAGCAGCACCGTACAGGATGCAGGCCTCTACCAGGGACAGGTACGGAGCTCCGCCCACCATCCCACCCACAGCCAATCACAGACAGTGCTCTGCTGAACCTCCCCACATTGTGTCATTGCATGAATCTGTGTAAAACGGAAATACCCCTCATCCATTAGTGTGCTGTACCCCAGTGTACTGTTTCAGTCTGTACCGTTTATAGCAGATTTCTAGGGTTACAAGAAGCCACAGAGATATGAGCTGAGTGGTATAAATGACACTAAAACTGGACCAACTTAGTGGACAATATTGTATCAATACAGATTAGATTGGTCACATTTATTTGTATATCTACCTTTTATTTAAACCAGCTGGTCAACTGAGAAATCATTTATCATTTGCACCGATGAACTTTCCAGCTGGACGACTCGTATAACCACAGAAGAAAAGAAAAATATAAACAGTTTGTTGGTTGTGTGAGTATGAATTCAACAAGTCATAGTAGTTTATATTTGTTTGCTTTGCCAAACTATAGGTAAAATATATAAAAGGGGATAGATGAATTTATGCATCTGATTGGCCTCTTAATATTCTTAATACCTGTAATACCTGTGTGCCTGTGATACCTGCAGCACAGCTCTTTGATCACAGGAGCCCTTGGTGGTGTTGTTGTTTGCCGTCAGTAAATCAAAGGATGCCGACCTGCCAGGCGTTATTTACAGTCTTATTTATGTAACTTCAGGAGCTCATGTGTCCTGGGTGCACTTCTGCTTCCATGGGTTTACTTTCAAACGTGCACAAACGCAAATGTAAGGATCTGGATAACAAATGATATACAGAATTTCAGCTTGCTGTCCTGAATAAAGGAGGGTGTGGAGATAATATGGAGAGGGCGTTGAGTTGAACATGAGGAACACAGACCATGGTGACTGAGTGTTGGTGTGTTGAGTGTGTTTGAAACTGAATGTCCACAGATGCACTTTACCCACCCTGGGATGCCAACAGGTGCAGGAAAATTCACAGAATGATGGTTCTCCTTGCAGGTTCTTGTAATAGAGCAAAAACATGAGGATGGAACCTGGCCCAGAGGCTCTTCGGCACCCAAGTGAGTGTGTGTCCGTCTGCAGCTCTGCTATGCTGTTATCTGGCAGTGGGAGGAGTTAGGTCATATGCAAATGTGAATGGGAGGAGCTTTAATCAGGGGCCAATCAGTGACTTGTCTGACCTTGATCCAATCAAATGATTTGCTCTCCACAAGCAAAGCACATTGAAAGGTTTAAAACCTGGGGCAACTGATATTCTGTGGCTGCTCTCCAAGCATGCATTTGTATGTATGCTTGCACAATGCATGTTTATCTTAAAGATGCTTTGTATGAGATGTGTACCCCATGAATGCACTGTACCAGTTGCTATTAAATTAATA
The DNA here is from genome assembly GCA_019788955.1 of Albula glossodonta. Lineage (NCBI taxonomy): Eukaryota > Metazoa > Chordata > Actinopteri > Albuliformes > Albulidae > Albula > Albula glossodonta. The sequence goes on from JAFBMS010000127.1 coordinate 2,264,536, forward strand.
CATTTTGACACTATTTTTCAGCTTGGTTAATGATCAATTACTGTTATGCTGGTTAGTTTATGTCAGCTTTTGTTATGATCACGCCAGCTACATTATTTTGCCACAATGTCCTTGTAAACCACCAGATAAATGTGCCTGCAAAGTACCTTTTAACAATAAACAAATACTGCCATTGATAACAATTAATAGACTATAGAATCGGTGTTTTTGAAAAACTGATGTAGTTGAACTTCTGGTTATAGTAATTTTTTCGCTTTATGTTCTGTCATGAAGGAGCAAGCACAAAACTTCCCATTCCTTGGAGTTGGGCCACGACAAGAAAGGGCCAAGAAAGCAAAGCGTGCAAGAGCTGGAGGACTTGGTCTTGGACAAGCTCCCAAACGTGAGAGAACCTAAAAACCTGCACCTGCATCAGACACTTACTCACTGCTCACCTTTTCACACCTGTGCAAATTCACAGAATGATGGTTCTCCTTGCAGGTTCTTGTAATAGAGCAAAAAAATGAGGATGGAACCTGGCCCAGAGGCTCTTCGGCACCTAAGTGAGTGTGTGTCCGTCTGCAGCTCTGCTATGCTGTTATCTGGCAGTGGGAGGAGTTAGGTCATATGCAAATGTGAATGGGAGGAGCTTTAATCAGGGGCCAATCAGTGACTTGTCTGACCTTGATCCAATCAAATGGTTTTGCTCTCCACAAGCAAAGCACATTATGATCACCCCAGCTACACTATTTTGCCACAGTGTCCTTGTAAACCACAAGATGAATGTGCCTGCAAAGTAACAAATAATGATATTTAGTAAAAAAAAAAAAAATTGTAAAAACTTAATAATAAACAAATACTGCCATTAATAACAATTTAATAGACTACTAGAATCTGTATATTTGCTGTATAATTACTGAAAGTAATTTCAAAGGAAAGTTGACCTTCTGGATATTGTAGTTTTTCACTTTATGTTCTGTCATGAAGGAACGAGCACAAAACTTCCCATTCCTTGGAGTTGGCCCACTACAAGGAAGGCCCAAGAAAGCAAAGCGTGCAAGAGCTGGAGGACTTGGCCCTGGACAAGCTCCCAAACGTGAGAGAACCTAAAAACCTGCACCTGCATCAGACACTTACTCACTGCTCACCTTTTCTCATCTGTGCAGGTGCAAAAATTATTCTTTTTACATTTTCAGTCATCTTTAGGATTCTGTAGGTGTCCAAACGTTTATAGTATTTCAAATGAGCATTTAGTCCAAGTCTGCAAACTCATTTCTGAGGCAAAGCGAGTTCATTGCATATTGAACATGTTCCGTGTGAAAGCCTTGACTCTGTGCTTTTCTTTACTGGCCTCAGATCTGTTCACATTACAACAGGGGGAACGGAGAACACGGGTCCTGCAAGTTCACTGATTGCTGCACCAGCCTCCATGTCTGCCAGCACTTCCTACAGGACAACTGCAAGTTCGGTGCCCAGTGCAAGCGAGCTCACAAGTTTGACGCCACCGCCATTAAGATCCTGAATGGAAGAGGCGTCTATCTAGACCTGCACGCCTTGTGTATGATGTACAAGAAAACGCTCGCCTTCACTGCCCAGGCAAATGGACCTACAAGTAAAAACTCTCAAACATTTCTGCTTAATTGGGGTGATAGCTGTAAAAGTGCTTTACTCACAATTGTATTTGGGATTTAGGGGCAAGTTCACAGTAAAATTGTAAAAGCAAATGGGTGGACTATAATATAAAATGCATCACACAGGTACCAGATATGGTTTGTGAAAATCTCTTAGATTGTCATTCACTAAAGGCACAGTACTAATCAAAATGAGTTTAAAACTTGTTTCCATACCATCAAGCTTCATTTACCAGAGCTGCACTTCCAAAGGTTCCTCTTCTGCTTCCTGTTTCCTCTTGTGCTTCCTGTTTCCTCTTCTGCTTCCTATTTTTCCTCTTCCCCTTCTGACTTTCCCTAAAGTTTCCTACCTCTTTCGGTCCTTCTTTGTTGTTGTTGTCTTCATTATTCCTATGTCTCCTTCTAACCTTCGTCCTGTCTTGCAAGAATAATAAAACAAGCTTAACACATTTGTGATGTCACCCAGCTCCACCAATCATGGACTATATTGGTAACAAGCAGTAGAACAAAACTGTTAGTGACTAGTGGACTGTACTTCCTGGACATGCCATCAGTGATATATATTAGTTACCAATGTACTCAATAATTCCTCTGTTTTCTTTGCTTAAAATTCAATGTGTCTTTAGTGATCTGTTCTGTAGTGACTGTGTGTCTCACAGCTGTGCGCTGTCTTACCTTATGTGTGTTGTTGTTGTTTTGCTCTCAGAGAAGTGTGTTCAGGTTCACTACCACCTGCCTTACAGATGGCAGGTCTTAGACAAGGATGGAACCACCTGGAAGGACCTTCCTGACATGGAGAGTATTGAGCAGGCCTACTGTAACCCTGCAAACAACTCAAGGTGCTACCATTACGACAAAAAACACAGAAATACCAGACATTTCACTGGTATTGATAATCCTACTGGGGTAGATACTGGGGTGCTTTATAGTATAGTAGTGTACAGTGTGTGTGTATGTGGTTGTGACAGCATGAGAGACTGTGATCCTCACTGTCCCACTCATTGATAATTATGGTGTGTTTACAGTAAAGGGATCTCTCAGGTGGACTTCCTCACCATGACCTCTGGGGCCTTCAAAGTCCGTCGTCTCTCCACTGCTTCCTCCGTCACTAAGCCCCTCTGCATCCTCACCACTGATTGGCTGTGGTACTGGAAGAATGACGAGGGGGCGTGGTCTGAGTTTGGCTCCGGGGTCAGTTAATCGTCATGTTCATACTATCACATCAATAGGACAGCCATGTTGTCAGCTAACTGGTAAAAAAAAAAAAAAAAAAAAAAAAAAAAACCCACCAATCACAAATGACATTAGAGAAAAAAAACAATCTAACAACTCCAGCAATGATTGGTGGAACACCATGAAGGTGATTTTTGAATGTACTGACAGATGAAAAATAGTAATCTTTGCAAATTTGTGTAGGCTTATGCCAAAGCCAAGACATCCATCACATCAAAAACACTAGAGAATGCTTACCTGGCAGATACTGACAGTGAGATGCTCTTCAATGCTGACAGGCACATTTACATTCTCTCCTACAAAGGTATGGACCCCTGCAAAAATGTTATTCTTGATTTCTGTGTCATTGGAGCTTTTTTTTGTTTGATATCCTCATCTCTGAGCAGAGTTTGTGAGATCAGGATCAGTTTTACCCTCCAGCCTACACTGCTCCAAAACTCATTTCCAGTTTTGTGTTGCAGACATGTCTCAGCAGAACATCATAAGTAAAACCAAAAGAGAGATCCGAAGGCGACCACGCTTTGTCTCAGGTCTAGAAGTGGAGAAACAGTTGAAGAGGTAATGATGCTAAGCAAGTCTTAACTCTTGCAAGGACAAATTATGTATGATTCCTACACCCCACTCTTGCTATAACCTTGATTAAAAGGCCTCCAACCACAGATTCTTTAGACTCACCAGATACTCTAGCACGTCTTCAGACCTCTCCACTACTGAACACCAGCAGGTCATGTTAGGTAACGGGAGATTGTGGCATTATGTTAGAAGACAAAATGCTGCTATGGCATTGTCTTTGGTCAAGACCTTCGGGGGAACTTTCAGAAATCAAACAGATGGAAACACATGGTTAGCTTCAGTCGTAAATGTGCTTGGAGATTGAAGGCTGTAACTGGGTCTGAAAATGTGTCCTATGAGAAAGTGAATGTAGCGATTCTGTTAGAGTGACTACGTCCGCTCTGTGTCAGTGGGACTCCAGAAGCTTCCGGCTCCTCTGCCATGAGAGTTCCTGAACACTGGGACAAAGATGCCCTGCCTGATGTTGATTATAAGGTGATCTTAGCTCTGCACCCTTCACATAGCTGTGCTCATCTCCTCCATTCTCTGCTTCTGTGGCTGAGTATCGTTTATGTTCTATGATTTCCGGAGGTAATACGATAGAGATAAGGCCGTCATAATGCCAACCTACCGGTGGACAACAGCAAGGAGATCCACCAATCATAGAATAGGTTGATAAAAATATAACCGTGACAATGTTTGGGTGCCATATCTCCTTGGAATTCTCATAAGGAGCCTGAACGTATAGCCAGAAAGTGTCCACCAGCCATTATGTTTATATTTTATTTCATCATGTACGGTGATGGCCACTTTGTGCTTATATTGCGGTGATGTACAGAAATCAGGATCACATATTGAATAATAATAATAATAATAAAACAACAGCGTATTTCTAAAGGGTTCCTGCACCCTGCAGCAGGCTCTCTTGGTCAGGGTTTCCTCAGCTCTGATCTCTCTGTGTGTGACCTGCTGCTCTGTGTCCCTCCCCACAGCTCATTCTACTGTCAAACAGTTCCACGGAGTTCCAGCAGGTGGAGCTGCTGTTCAAACGGACCATGTCCCAGAGCACCATCCGTAGGATCCTTAGAATCCAGAACCCGTCTCTGTACAGGGTCTTCCAGTGGTTTGTGCCATAGAGAGCGTACATGCATGCATGAACACACACTGAAAACATACACAGATACAAGTACATACAACCATGCAGAGATGCACACATGCAAACAGACACATACGCATTCACGCGAGTTAATTACAGACACAGCTACCCATGTGCACAACACAGACATGACCCATGTATAAATACACTGACAGACACACACAGACAGCTGTACAGAAAATGTTCACAAATTTCAGAAATTCTTATGAACAGATTGTTAGTATTTAAAGTCAAAATTTCTAAACTTTCTGTAGTTCCACCTTTTGCCTTAATTGCACTATTTCCACTCTGTCGGGCATCAGTTATTGTAGAATTTGTGAATCTGCATTATAACAGCATCTCAGACAGTGTCTTGTGGTGTTACATCATTTCATCTTTTCCCTTTAAAATTCTTACATACACGTTCAATGGAACTACCAACTGAATAAAAACTGTATTCATTTTTGATACATACTGAAAACAAATCTTAGCTGACGTGCAAATGGACAAAGACATAGATGCATGGGAGCGCACACACAGACAAATAGTCATCATCATTCTTAATCAGTAATGGCTCTCGGGGCCTCTTGTGTTTTACTGGTGTGTGTTTGTCTGCAGGCAGAAGGAGCTAATGCAGAAGAAGAATGAAGGGAAAGGGGTGGATCAGCAGCTGCTGTTCCATGGTACGGAGTGGTCCCTCGTGCCAGCCATCTGCGAGCAGAACTTTGACTGGAGGATCTGTGGAGTCCATGGGACTCACTATGGCAAAGGCAAGCAGCAGCCCTTCTAGTGCTTTATGTGTGAAAGACCCATTACTGTTAGTGACCAGAGGGGGCGCCAGTGTCCATCACCTTGCTAACAGGTGGACCATGTGTCTACTGTTAGTGACCATAGGGGGCACCCGTGTCCATCACCTTGCTAACAGGTGGACCATGTGTTTACTGTTAGTGACCAGAGGGGGCGCCAGTGTCCATCACCTTGCTAACAGGTGGACCATGTGTTTACTGTTAGTGACCAGAGGGGGCGCCAGTGTCCATCACCTTGCTCAAAGGTGGACCATGTGTTTACTGTTAGTGACCAGAGGGGGCGCCAGTGTCCATCACCTTGCTAACAGGCGGACCATGTGTTTACTGTTAGTGACCAGAGGGGGCGCCAGTGTCCATCACCTTGCTAACAGGCGGACCATGTGTTTACTGTTAGTGACCAGAGGGGGCGCCAGTGTCCATCACCTTGCTAACAGGTGGACCATGTGTCTACTGTTAGTGACCAGAGGGGGTGCCAGTGTCCATCACCTTGCTAACAGGTGGACCATGTGTTTACTGTTAGTGACCAGAGGAGGCGCCAGTGTCCATCACCTTGCTAACAGGTGGACCATGTGTTTACTGTTAGTGACCAGAGGGGGCGCCAGTGTCCATCACCTTGCTCAAAGGTGGACCATGTGTTTACTGTTAGTGACCAGAGGGGGCGCCAGTGTCCATCACCTTGCTAACAGGCGGACCATGTGTTTACTGTTAGTGACCAGAGGGTCGCCAGTGTCCATCACCTTGCTAACAGGCGGACCATGTGTTTACTGTTAGTGACCAGAGGGGGCGCCAGTGTCCTTCACCTTGCTAACAGGTGGACCATGTGTCTGTGTGTTGCAGGAAGCTACTTTGCCAGGGATGCGTCTTACTCCAATAGATACTCCAAGTCCAGCGACAGAGGCACGAAGTCCATGTTTGTGGTGCAGGTGCTTGTGGGGGAGTACACAAAAGGAAACTCTAGCTACCTGCGTCCCCCGCCAAAAGAATCTGAACAGGGTTTCTATGACAGCTGTGTGGATTCCGTGACAAATCCTGCCATTTTTGTCATCTTTGAGAAACACCAGATTTACCCAGAGTACATTATTGAGTACAGTTAAGATTCTGAATCACTGCAGCATGTTGAAATGGTTACATCATGTGCATAGTTCAGCTCAATGTAAAATTATACTAATACATATTCAAAACCAGTCTTCTAACCAGTCCTGAATATGTAACTTAACTTGTAACTTTTTTACACATCATTCACATTGGAATCTCTGAGGAAATTTGTGATTTAAAAAAAAAAATGTCAGGCCATCTGATTTAATGTTCATTTTGCCATACTTATGCTGTTTACACAGTTTGTTTCTTGGGTATTTTTGTTAGCACACTGCCATTGTTTCATACTTTATATCTGGGAATAAAAACAAATTCAGACAAATGAGTAATGATCAGGACAGTCATTAGAATTTTATGAGTGGAATTTTGCTAAGATGGGTGTCTGAGGTTTGTTGCTAGTGACTGCTGCTCATGTCTATTTAACAAGTTTCATCATGATAATTTAAACAGCTGACATACACATGAAAGAGTGGGGTATCAAACTCTAAAGCTGCTATATCAGACAAATCTCTCCTCACCGTGTGTCTCATCTGTTTTACGTCTGTAATATTTGCACTTTTTTTTGCATAAATGGTTGTGCTTTCTGTCACATTAATTAAATAGAGGATTCTTGCAGTGAACCTTTGCCCATCTTCCCTGAAACACAAGTATGACCTGAGCTGCTCAACCCATTTACCATTTATCATTTTCATTTTTGTCAAGAACAATGAGTCATTCAGCACAACCGTTTATTGTCAAACAGAATTTGGTAAATTTTCAAATTTGTCTAAAATTGTATAGTGACTTTATATAGTGCATTTACAATGTACTTCAAACATCTGTTGTTATGTACTTTACAGTGGACTCCAGTCTAACCCCAAAAGAAACCATAACCCTTAAAATTCTGCTAACCAAAAAACAGAATAAATGTGTGATGGTTTTACTTGTGATAAAATAAACTATTCTGGACTAATAGCAAAAAGTGAACATAAAAAACAAACTATTTTCCTTTGTTGTACATCAATTATCTTGTGATTCTTTCAAAAGTATGTAATCATAATGTTAGCTTTGATAAAACATCACATTTCACGATTTGTCTGCTTTGCTTGCCAGCTCAGGGAGATTCATGTACTTTACCTAGTATTACCAATCTATCGTTGGCTACAGCTGTTTGGTTCAGCGATAATGGGGAAAGTGACATGAAGATAGTTGCTGTTTACGCTTCTTGCGTTCACCTATAGGTAATGTTAGCTTGGCTACATCCCTATGTGGGCTCTTAGCAAATTTGCTAATATGCCTCTTGTCAACAGGCACTGCTAGCAAACTACAGTATGTAGCCTTAGTTCTGATAATTCATAATATTGGTCACCGCTTGTTTGCTTAGTTTAGGGCTATGTTTATGTAGTTCAGGATGATACATGTAGCTTATCTAATTAATAATACCAAGCTAACGTTTTGTAAAGTGTCTTGGTTCAGTACCATGAGGGACTGTGAAGTCAAAAACCATTCAACTCATGTCAAAATATAGCCCATGATTTTAATTATTACACAGAATTATTAATTTTGTGTAATGTCAATTAACATATTAAATAACAATTACATTGTTATGGTTAATTAAATAAACGGTCATAGTTGCATCTCATTTACATTGCAAGTCAGTTACATAGCCAGATAGCCTTCCTACCGGTTCAGTATATAGTTGGTTAGCTAAACTTACCATTTCAAAAATACATAAATAAATATTTGTGGTACAGCATGACAGTGTCAATGCTTCATACTTTTTCAAAAGTTTCAAGCAGCAGGATAGCTCTGCGCTTTGTAATGGCTCTTACATTAGCTTGCACAAAAAATTTTATTTTGGTCATGAAGCATCCATTAATTGTCACAGTGAAAATATGTGAAAGTAACGAGAACTCATCTGACATTGTTTAAGCAATAGTTAAAAAAAAAAAAAAACATAAAACACATGGACCCAAAATGAAGCAGTTCAGGCAAAAGTAATTTAACAGTTTTAGATAGTTAATATACAAATAGTTCCAGTACAAACTCCATCCATTCAAAGTGGTACTCATTAGCATAACTGCTAATACAACATGAATGGTTGATCTACATTTTGAGAGAATGGACTTACTAAATTCATGATCCAGAACAGATTGAACCATTGGTTTGATGATTATGGTAGATGGACTCTCAGTTAATGGAGTTATTTTGTAGCTTTGAAACCAAGTTTCGCTGGTATTTTTCCAGTTTTCATTGCTGTCTGTGACTATAACTTTTATCTTCGGCAATAAAAAAAAACAAAAGAAACATGGCGATGAATATATGAACACAAGCGCAGTTGTTATTCAGTTCTCAGTGGACGTAACCTTCTGATTGGCTTAAAACCAGGATATGCTGAAAGTGAAATGGTGATTGGCTTGTTATCTTGCTTTTGTCTCAGTATTAACCCTTTGTCTGACCTGGGTCACATAAAAAGTTTGTGATTTTTCTTTCACAAACCATAACACCCCTCTCTCTGCTCTTCTTTCTTGAATGTTGACATGAAAAGTGTATTGAGAGAGGTTATTGTATTACTTCTAAAATAATTTTTCAGTTATACTGTGATAATTTCAGCCCATTTCTTGGGGTGAATTTTCAGCGCTGCGATTTCCTTTTGATGAGTTTTATTTTGGGGTCTGCAGTAAAGCATATTCTTCCAATATTTTGTGAAAATACACTAATATTTGTCTCAGGGATTTGTCACAGAGAAGGCAAGTATGAAAAGTGCCACATAGCGGAATCCTTTATTTCACCTCTGAGGCACATATCAGTCAAAGCCTTATCCATAATCACACAAAACTGTTCAAATATTACAGATATACAGCAGAGGAGACAAAGGGTTGAGATTCACCGGAAATAAAACTGTAGGGTTCCTTAGCACCTCATCCTTTTACTGCGTTTGTAAAAGTATCTTGGGATAATGTTTGAGTAAAAGCTGTTCAGAACGTTACATTAAACGCAACACAAGTTAAACAGACATCCATAGAAGCCAATGGAAAAAAGCTTTCTGAATCCCTCTATGTAAAAATCCAGCTACAGAAACCCAGACAGTCATGATTTATTGACAGTTCTGTGTTTGATTGACTTTTTGCTTACCTAACAGAGTATAAAGTAGACAATGAGAGTGTACAAACATTAGGAAAAAACCTAATAAACTAACAAACAGATAAACGTTTTGTACAGAGCACAATGCAGCATTTGCATAAAATCAAATCAATCACAAATAAATTTTAACAGATCTCATGAATGTTGCATTAGAAAGTTTACAAAATATTATGTATTGGATAAACATTCTTTACTCAGTGTACAAAATCTAATCAAGACTGGTCACAGTCATTCAGACTCAAAACCAATATGTGCACTTAAGAACAGAATAACATAATTTTCAAGACAATCAATTTACATCTTATAACTCCTTCCTTTTTTCATAAATCTTATCTCAGATCTTTGCGCACCATTGTTATTAGTCATTTTGTGAAATATCTACGGTAAGACTTATTTCAGAGAACTCAGGAACTAAGGCGTCTATATTTTAGACTTTCTTTGCAGAAGTTGTGCGGTCAGCTTTTCTGTGTGACTGTATATTTTGTACACACACACCTTTTTAACTTCTCCATCTTGATAAAGCAATTTCCAAGCTGGGGGCTGAAATTGTGCGGTCAGCTTTTCCAAGCTGGGGGCTGAAATTGTTTTAAAAGGGGTTGATACTGGACCAGGAACATATCTGGCTCCAGGCAGTACATATGCATACATGTTTTTCTCAACGAGGGCCATGTTAGCCGTTGGATGAAAAGGGGTTAAAAGAGGTATTGGTCAAGTCGGTCCACACCCAGAGACTCCAGGCATGGCCATGCCCACAGCGGCTCGGTGAATATCAAGCGTAATTTCTATTACAGTTATTGACTGTATGACTTTTAATAATGCTCAAAATTTGACATATAATGAAGAAAATTCCTAAAAATGACACAAAATGTTAAGTGATATTAAATATTGAAGTATTTTCTAAACTGAGTTGACATTCCCATTAAACCAGGTTCAGACCCATCACTGTACTCAATAATGTACTCTGGGTAAATCTGGTGTTTCTCAAAGATGACAAAAATGGCAGGATTTGTCACGGAATCCACACAGCTGTCATAGAAACCCTGTTCAGATTCTTTCGGCGGGGGACGCAGGTAGCTACGGTCTCCTTTAGTGTAGTCCCCAACAAGCACCTGCACCACAAACATGGACTTGGTGCCTCTGTCGCTGGACTTGGAGTATCTATCGGAGTAAGCAGCATCCCTGGCAAAGTAGCTTCCTGCAAGACACAGACACATGGTCCACCTGTTAGCAAGGTGAAGGACACTGGCGCCCCCTCTGGTCACTAACAGTAATGGGTTGATGCTTGCCTTTGCCATAATGAGTCCCGTGGACTCCACAGATCCTCCAGTCGAAGTTCTGCTCGCAGATGGCTGGCATTAGGGACTTCTCTGTGCCATGGAACAACAGCTTCTGCTCCACGGACTTCCCTCCATTCCTCCCCTGCATTTGCTCCTTCTGCCTGCAGATGAACACACACCAGGACACAAGCACAAACCCGAGAACACACAAGAGAGGAAGAGGCACTGAAATGTTGGAGTGACAATGCGAGTGTGTTTTTGTATGTGATGTACGTACACGTGTGTTTATACACTCCTGTGGTTTGTGTGTCTTTGGGTGTGAATGCATGTTATGTGTCTGTGTATGTTCATGCATGTGTGCATGCATGTATATGCTCATGTGTGTATGTGTGTAAATGTTTGTATGAATGTGCTTTTCTATTTGTGGGTATATGTTTGTTCAAGTTTGTGCATGCAGGCATGCCTATGCATACATCTGTGCATGCACGAGTGTCCAGTCTATTGTGCATGAATGACTGTCTTTATGTGTGCACATATGACCTTGTGCGTAATTTTATGTGTGTGTGCATGAGTGTATGTATGTCCGCATGTACATATGTATGTGTGCATGCATGTTTCTATACATTAGAGTGTCTGTGTGTGTATGTGCATGTATGTCTCTGTGTGTATAATTAAACACGTTTTATTGCACACACCACTGGAAGACCCTGTGCAGAGAAGGGTTCTGGATTCTCTGGATGCTACGGATGGTGCTCTGGGACATGGTCCGTTTGAACAGCTGCGCCACCTGCTGGAACTCCGTGGAACTGTCAGACAATGGAATGAGCTGTGGGGAGGGACACAGAGCAGCAGGTCACACACAGAGAGATCAGAGCTGTACCCTATAGGAGTGTATTCAGCCTGAATCTCCTTTACAAAATATTCGGCATCACTAGCAATACATGTCACATCTTAGATGTAAGTACTGTAAGTTGTCTTGGAAAAGGGTGTCTGCTTTACTTCTACTAATACTACTTCTACTACAAATCTAGTGCACAAAATTATGACATGCTTCCTGGTGTTTACATGAGACCAAGGCTTACTTATGACCAGCGTTAACTGGAAGTTTTACAGTGATTCTGATTTTCAACACTTTGTAATAGAGGCACAAACAAGCTACAACCATTGACAATAAAATAGGGAAAATACAGACATGTCATTACCGCTCTCCTATATAATGATCTGGTGGAAAACACTGAGGACCTCCACCAGTATGTTGGCAATAACAAGTACAGCAATGCCAGATGTGATCAGTGGATACTTCCTGATTAAACCTCCAGCCTCTTTGTGGGTACAGCCACCAGAGAGTATCCACCAATCACCATTAACGTTCCTCGACTGATTGTAAGCATCACACTCTTTGTTTGGTGGAGGTTCTCTCTTGTTTTCATCCAGCAGGTTTGTGTCCCAGCCATCTTATCGCTATTTGATTACCCCTGGCTCTTGAGGAGAGCGGAAGAGATAAGAACACAGCTACGTGGAGTTTGAAGACCTGGGATTACCTTGTAATTGAAGTCAGGCAGGGCCTCTTTGTCCCAGTGTGCAGGAATGCTCATGGTGGACGAACCGGAAGCTTCTGAGGTTCCGCTGAAATGGACACAAAGAACGGTCACTCTCAAAAACTGTGCACTTTGAAACACATCCAGGACTGAAGCAAAGCATGTACTTCTATAATTCTCTGACAAGTCTTTGGTTGGGCAGATGGAGAGAAGAGGAAACTTCACTGATGTTTTGCTCTCTAACGTACTGTCATAAACTGCTGTTACCATCAGTACCCTTGGATGAAGTATCAAAGAAGAATAAGGACCACAGGAGCTGAGTATCTGGTGAGTCTCAAGGCTCAAGGTTAAAGGTTAAAGATTAAAGGTTAAAGACCTTATAATCATGGTTGTGACAAGGCTGAGAAACAAAAATCTGGAGCTCCACCTTCAGTTTATCCTGCAAAACTTAACACTAAAAATAGCTGGAAAACATCATATGCATGGGTGAGATACATAGGTTTAAAATCTCACCAACTTCTGTAATCCCCATAATATGTGTATAATAGACATTAAAATATGGCTATACAGTAAAGACACTGGTGTCAACAGTGCCTATGATGATGATGATGAAGATGAAGATGATGATAATCAGTATCATCATCAGAATGTACCTCTTCAGCTTTTTCTCCACATCTTGACCTGAGACAAAGCGTGGTCGTCTTCGGATCTCTCGTTTGGTTTTATATTTGATGTTCTGCTGAAACATGTCTGCAGCAGACACAAACCAGAGAAACGAGCTCTAGAAAACTGTAGACTGGAGAATGTTGAAAAATGACCCTGATCTTCAAAACATCTCTGCTCAAAGACGAGGGTATCAGATTAAAAACTGAAAAAAAATCAATGACATACAGAATAAAAGAAAACTTCTGCATCCAGGGGTCTCTACCTTTGAAGTTGAGAGTGTAAGTCTGTTTGCCAGCACAGAAGGGGACCTCATCTGCTCCAGCCACGTACACATTCTCCAGGGTTTGTGATGTGATGGACGCTTTTGCTTTGGCATCAGCCTGCATAAGAATTCACATCATTGTGATTGTCATTTCTTCATATCTCTCGATTCCTGCTCAGTCATCCCTGCTGAACTGTTAAGTAAACTGCAGTTGTGTTGCAGTTGTTTTAGGTATAAGACAGTTGTGAAATCATCATATTGACAGAAAACAGAGAGCAGCTCCACAAATCACCAGGTTCATTGGTAACAGCCAATAGAATGTCAGCGGTGATCCACCAGTCATCGCTTATGTTCTGTTGGCTTTTATCCAATGTGATTGGTGGGGCACGTCTCTGTTGTTTTATCAGAAAGGTGACATCACGGTTGTCTTATGCCAGTGTCAGTGTCCCTCATTGCTGTGATAGTATGCACTTTGTTGGTTATTTCCCAGAAGCTGTGGCCTCAGCGTTAGCGATGTTTCATTATCAAAGATAAGGCCAACAAACAGGAGGAAGTACAGTGCTCATGCTGTTTCCCATGTTGGTTAACCGACCTCTGTGCCAAACTCAGACCACGCCCCCTCGTCATTCTTCCAGTACCACAGCCAATCAGTGGTGAGGATGAAGTGGGGGGGCTTGGTGACGGAGGATGCAGTGGAGAGACGACGGACTTTGGAGGCCCCAGAGGTCATGGTGAGGAAGTCCACCTGAGAGATCCCATCACTGTGAACACCATTATCATTAATGAGAGAGAGTCTGTGAGGACCACAGTCACTAATACTGAAGCCCACTGTACACACACACACACACACACACACACAAACACACACACACACACACACACACACACACACACACACACACACACACACACACACACACACACACACACACACACACACACACACACACACACACACACACACACACACACACACACACACACACACACACACACACACACACACAGACACACACACACACATACACACACACACACACAGTCAAACATTGCACCATAACTCAAAATCAATATCCTACTGAATGTGAATGCAGTTTTTCTGATGCCCATGTTTTAGTCCTGTCCATCTATGCTGGCTTTCTCCTTGGGAATGAATGGGGTATTTATCTACAACTACACTGATATCTATCCCTATCTTCTTATATCCGTCTATATATGTACATTACTGTTTTATGTGCTGTCTTGCTACTGTTCATAATTTTATATGTCATGTCATATTTATTCCTGTCTTGCGAATGATAAAGTGAGAACCTTGAGTTTTTTGCAGGGTTACAGTAGGCCTGTTCGACACTCTCCATGTCGGGAAGGTCTTTCCAGGTGGTTCCATCTCTGTCAACGATCTGCCACTTGTAAGGCAGATGGTAGTGAACACGAACACACTTTTCTGAAAGAGAAACAAGAGCAACACACAGGAGATAAGGCAGTGCTATGACATGCACATGGTCATCACAGAACAGGGATGATAAAATATACGGAGAAGACAGAAAAGGAGAAAAACAGGAGACGAAAGAGGTAATAGGACAGAAACCTTTGAAACTGCAGCCCCTACGGATGAAGAAAAGGCAGATCTCATTGATGTCCGCCTCACTAATGGAGGTGCCGGACCGTTGGCGGAAGCGCTCTTTCACCACCGGCACTGCAGGGGGCGCTGCAGGAGTTCCAGTAAATTCTGTCTCCTTCTTCCTGGTGGAAAGACCTGGGACTTGGGAAAAGAATAAAAACACCAGTAAAATCAGACCCACAACCTAAATATACAACATCATATTCCATCATAACTCCAGTTTCAAGTTTCAAGGCACATTGCCCCAAATATTCTTAAGAAATACTACAAACATTGAGTATATTTGTTAGTTGCAGCTGACGGTAGTCTAACGCTCTTACCTGCAGGTCCGTCTGTGTGGCCGCTGATGGTGAACCTGATCCTGTAAATGCTCTGTAGGACACGCAGGTTCTCCAGACTGATGCCTCTGCCGTTCAGGATCTTCATGGCGGCGGCGTCAAACTTGTGAGCTCTTTTGCACATGGCGCCGAACTTGCAGTCGTCCTGTAGGAAGTGCTGGCAGACATGGAGGCTGGTGCAGCGATCGGTGAACCTGCAGGACCCGTGTTCTCCGTTCCCCCTGTTGTAGTGTGAACAGATCTGAGACCAGTAAAGAAAAGCAGAGAGTCAAGGCTTTTGCACGGAACACGTTCAATATACAGTACACTCAGTTTGCTTGCAGATTAGTTTCCAGACCTGGATAAAATACTTTAATTGAAACACATTATACCTCCAGACACCAGAAGAATCTCTACACACATACTGTGTCAATAAAAAAAAAATCATTTTTCACAAATATTCAACTAAATTCTTCTATGAATGTATGATTGTCCGTATTTGGTGAGTAACACAATCAGTTGCACATGGTCAGGGATCTGAGGGATTGATTTCAGTTTTATCTGGAGTCCCTAAAGAGTTTAAATATTCCAAACACAGTGTGAGTGATGCTATTAGCAGATGTATTTAAGAAAAAGCTTCATCTGGCAGTCACAAAAGTCGCGTCAGGTCCAGCCAACGCATCATCACAGTTACACTTTCCTCTTATTCCCACGGCAACAAACAAACAAACAGAATGGCGTACTCCCATGCAGGTGTACAGAAGTGAGCTGTGACTCAGTGGCTGTAACAGGGACAGGTACAGGTGTGAGACTGTCTCACCTCTGGGAGCAGGTACGAGTCATTCTGCAGGAGTAGCTGGAACAGGGCAGGTGGGGTCAGCTCCTGTAGGCCCTGTGTTCGGAGGACTTGCACGTTGTGGGGTGAACATAAGTCATGGGAATTTTTGCACTTGATCCTACAAGGAAGAATAAAAAGTGGGAAAATAATAAAACAACCAGAAACTCACTTTCATCATCGCCATAAATCTATAAATTCAATTACTGGTTGTACTGAATGGCATAAAATAATCCCCACTCAGTGGACATTCTTATCAGGTGACTTGCAAGGCCATGGTGGCAGGATACTTAACATGCATACCACAAGAGAGACAGTAACAGAATGGAATAACAAGCACAGAGCAGCTGGTAACACAGTGACTGCTGACCATTAACCAAACTGAATACAAATAAAATGCGTTCATACAGTAAAACAGCAACTGTTGCATGTGGACAGCATTAAATATATATTTAATAACATTTTTAAAACGAATGCATTATGCAAAAATACAGTCACAGCCACACATATTGGTCAATTTATTATTTAACTAGGAGCACACTAAACTGTACCAGATCACGTGTTACATTGTGAGAAGTATTTCATTTTTTTCACTTGCATTGTTTGATGAAATAACACAGATTAAAGTGAGATAAAAGAGGAGCCGTGTCAACCTTATTTTATCGTCCGACGACAAGCATCGAGATCACAGATATAAGTATCGAAGGCAGGTTGCTATCGTGACAAAAACCTAAGACGCAGGTGGGAAAATTCACCCTTTCATGATTAAATCTAAGTGCTAAGAGATAGACTGTTCCCTATGCAACGACCTGATGTTGTATTCGTTTTATCGTGCTAAGGCATCGCGATATTTTTTTAACGAGAAACAACTGCAAACTTTGGCCCACCGAAAACAGTTACCATTCCTTTAATGTGAAATCACAATGCAGTTGCAGCCCAACCTGTCTTTGGCTTTGTCGCTACATAAAATATTATTTGGACCCAAAGGTAACTAGTACAACATATGAAAACAGGCTAGCTATCACCCGGAACTAACAGCATTACTGAATCAGCAAAAACCTCCACCTACCCGAATCTGCACTTTCCACACACGAAATATCTGCACAGGTGTAGATTAGGACAGCTGTCACAGCTGTTCGGCGGTGTTTGACAAACTCTTAGCGAGGTTTTTGCGATGACTAAGCTGTCTGCACTCAGGGGACTATTCGTTACCCTCTTTTCTTTCCCTTCAACGATGACGAATTTGTTGGTATTTTCTCTCAAGATATCTACAATCATTGAATCGGGAGCGGTGATACTTTGGCGAAGAGTCTGGGAAAGCTGCCTGAAGTCCAAGCATCCCTGGTTTTCGCAGAGGACCCTGGTGATGAAGTTGGCCACAGCAGACATTTTCGTCAAAGGGTCTGACTCGAAGGCTTCAGTTCCGTAACTCGGTTGTTTTGAAGAAATGAAACTGAAACTTAAGAGGTATCATAAGTTAAATGCAAGAATTGTATCATTAAAGATTCGATTGACGTCGCTGTTTCGCCTCTGTTACAAATCTAACTAATGTCAATAAAGATCTTTTTTTTTTTGCTTCGGGCTTTGTACACGAAGGGGTTACCAACACAAAAATATGAGTCCTCAATAAAATATCAGAGATAACAGAGTCGTCTCTTACCAAGTCTGATTAAAAAAACACTCATACTTTTCCTATTATCACTGACCTTGGCATACATCTTGGTACACAACATGCCCTTGTATTGAAAAATATCGAGAGTAAGCTGCCCATAGTAGACAAGAGGTTTACTTTTCCCAGTTTTCACTGTGGTTTAGCCTATATCTTGGTAGACAGTACATTCTCATGCAATTGTAAAATAGACAGGAAAGCAGCCCACACATAAGGTAGTATTCCTCAGATTATGGTCATTAAAAATGTAAGCAATTTTCGCAGTATTTATGTACTTTGAAATTAAATGATTTCTAACGTTACCCACAATGAAGGGGCACTGAGGTGGGCCGTTACATTTTCATTTTATGGAACAGAACCGTAAACGGTGAAATACAGAGCTGAGCCTCTCAGTGGGACTTTAAATGCCGTGTGTGGTACGTGTATTTGCATGAGTTATATCCAGCCTGCAGAGGGGTCGGCCGGAATTGTTTGTCAAGGAGAAACATCATATCTTTGAAACCCGGAAATGATAATACACCAGCCCCAGAATGAAATCAGTAGGTGGCATTATGCTAATTTTCTCGATACCATAAGATCTGTTCTGTTTCAGTGTCATTTCACTGTAATTTTCACAGTCAAATCAGCAGGCGTGTGGCCTTATTTATTTGCATCATTACGCATCGTCACTGGACAGCCACGTCAAGATGTAGTTGCGATACAACCTCCATCCATCCAAGCTGGTGCTCATTAGATTCACTATTAACACGACGCAAATGTTTAATTTATATTTTGAGATAATGGACTTTCTGAAATCTATGAGCCAAAAACACATTGAAGTGCTGGTGGATGTTGGAATCGATTATGATGGGCGGACTCTCAGTTCTTGTAGTCTGAAACCAAGCTTTGCTGGTATTTCTTGTGATCCCGCTACTGTCCCTAAGTTTCAGATGACTTTTGCCTTAGGATATTAAAACATGGCGATGACTGAACCAACTCAAGCTCAGTGTTTCTCATCAGCGGACGTAACCTTCTGATTGGCTTAAAACCAACCAAAAAAAAAAAGGATACGCTGAAACTGAAATGATCATTGGCTTGTTATTTTGCTTCGATTTTTAGTATCTCAGTATACTGAGTCTGACCTGAGTCAGGTAAAAACAGTTAAGTGATTTTTCTTTCAGGAAATTTCAGAACAGTCCTCTCTCTTCTCCGATTTCGTGAATGTAAGATGTGTTTACATCTTACATTGAAACATTTTCAGCTCTATCATTTTCTTTTGAATAGTTTCAGTTGGGGTCTGCAGTAAAGCATATTCTTCAATATTTTGTGAAAATGCACTAATATATATAATATTTGTCTCAGAGATTTGTTTCAGAGAAGGGAAGTATGAAACGGTTCCTTAACAGAATCCTTTATTCACCTTTCAGGCAGAAAACAGTGAAAACCCTATCCATTATACAAAACAGTACCAATATTACAGATATACAATAGAGGAGACACAAGAATTCCTTAGCACTTTGTATATGATATTGGGATAATGTTTGTTTAAAAGCTGTTAAGATTGTTCAGTTAGATGCAACACAAGTTAGAAATCATTTGTAGTCAATTGCAACCATCTTCAGAAACGTAAAATCCTCCAGAAAAAAAATCCAAAAGCCCAGTGACATAAACCCAATATGATTTATCTGTAGTTATTCATGTGTCTAAATTGTTTAGTGTCCATGAGAGAATATAAAGGGAACAATGACAAGGTAAAACATTAGAAATAAAACTGGTATACTTTTCATAAAGTGCACAAAAAAGTGTTATGTACAGCAAAACTGATGTTAAATTCAGTTATAAAACAATGACATTTTCTTAATTCATATTCTTCCATCAATTCCCACATGAATGATGCATTTAAAAAGTGTTAGATATTTTTTTTTGTATTGGATAAATAAATATTTTATCCCAGTGCACTAAATTTTATCAAGACTGGTCAGTACCATTTTGCAATCATATTGCACTGTAGTGCTTTAATTCAGATTCAGTTTCTTAACTGTACTCAATAATGTACTCAGGGTAAATCTGGTATTTCTCAAAGATGACAAAAATGGCAGGATTGTTTACAGAATCCACACAGCTGTCATAGTTTGGCGGGGGACGCTTGTAACTACTTGCTCCTTTAGTGTATTCCCCAACAAGCACCTGCACCCCAAACATGGACTTTGGAACACACTTGGGCTTGGAGTATTTATCGGAGTAAGACGCATCCCTGGCAAAGTAGCTTCCTGCAACACACAGACACATGGTCCACCTGTTAGCAAGGTGAAGGACACTGGCGCCCCCTCTGGTCACGAACAGTAAACACATGGTCCACCTGTTAGCAAGGTGAAGGACACTGGCACCCCCTCTGGTCACTAAGAGTAATGGATCTTTTCCATAGAAAGTGCAGTGGCCTACACTGCAGTGAATGGAGAGAACAGCATGTAAGTGAGTGAGCTACACAATCAGCCATTCAATGCATCAAGGTTAAAAGCTTTCATTGCCACATGTGATAACAATCGCTAACCAAAATACAGTACTGCAACTTTGATCGATGCTGTAGCTAGCTCAGCCACATTCTCATAATTTGTTGAACTTAATATATGGAGGTTGCGTTCTTTGTGACAGTTGGGAGTAAGAGTAAGTGACAGTGACAGCATTTTTAAATGTATTCCCTCCTGAATTGACTTATGCTTGCTATCAGTAACGCCCCACGGAGGTAGTAGCTGCATATCCACCATCCCACTTTCACTGAGAGAGACCCACAGGTGGGAGGTGGACAAGACCATCCCAGGCAGATTCTTGCCTTTGCCATAGGCAGTCCCATTGGTTCCACAGATCCTCCAGTCAAAGTTCTGCTCGCAGATGGCTGGCATAAAGGACTTCTCTGTGCCGTGGAACAGCAGCTTCTGCTCCACGACCCTCCCTCCAGTCCTCAACTGCATCTGCTCCTTCTGCCTGCAGATGAAAACAAACCTGAGAATGCACAAGAGAACGAGAGAGGCCTGCAGAGACAATGATAAGTGAGAATGATAATATGAATGTTTTCTGTGCGTGTGTGTTAATGCCTGCAGCTGTGTCCATGTGTGTTTGTGTGCACTCTCTATGGCACACACCACTGGAAGACCCTGTACAGAGACGGGTTCTGGATTCTCTGGATGCTACGGATGGTGCTCTGGTACATGGTCCGTTTGAACAGCTGCGCCACCTGCTGGAAATCCGTGGAACTGTCAGACAGTGGAATGAGCTGTGGGGAGGGACACAGAGCGGCAGGTCAGACACAGAGAGATCAGAGCTTAGGGAACCCGGGCCTGAGGAGAGAGCCTGCGGCAGGGTGCAGGAACCCTGGGAAGGGCATTGCTCAACTTGCATCCTCTTAACAAAATACTCAACATTTCATGCATGTAAGTTGTTGAAATGTATGTTCTGTAAGTTTACTTGGAAAAGAGAGTCTGCTACACTACTACTACTACTTCTGCTGCTACTACTACAGTAGAGAACATCAGAAACACCCAGCCACAGTAGTGCAGAGTGGATGAGATAACAGCACAGCTAAGTGGAGATTAAAGAGCTAATGTCACCTTATAACCATATTCAGGTAGGGCCTTTTTGTCCCATTGTTCAGGAATGGTCATGGTGGAGGAGCCTGCAGCTTCTGAGGTTCCACTGGTAGGGGCACAGAGAAAAATGTGGTCAGTCTCAAACAGAATGGACCCATCTTTCCTCAGGGCAATGCTTTGCACACTTTCCAAACACATTTAGTACTTCAATAAAGCATGTCCTCCCTTCTATTAATCCTCTGACAAGTAATTGGGGGGCAGGGGAGTGGTGGGGGCTTGAATAGCCTTACAATAAAAACCATAAAACCTTGGAGCTCTATCTTTAGTTTATCCTCGCAAGACTAAAGATTTAAACCAGCTACCCAAGGAGACCTGAAATTAACACGTTTAAAAAAAGTAAAACTACAACCACTACATTTTGTCCAATGTTTGAACTGACCCCTGAGAGCACAAGGTGCATGTGATAATGTTCTTTCTACCTAAGGGAGTAGGCCTAGCACTGTTGTATTTAGAGGGAGTATAGAATTATACAGAATAAACAAAAACATGGTCACGGCAACTTCCTAACAGGTGAATCACTATAGCTGCTGAAGATTTAACGGTGACCATGCCTGCCCCATACTCTTCAGGCTGCCTCCAATAGCCTGTCACTAACTTGCAATTTATTGGGCACTGCAGGGGGTATTGGCCCTTGGTTAACCTAATCAACTATAAGTTACTTTGGATAAAAGCATCTGCCAAATGACTGTAAGTCATGGTCATTTGGTTTTGTAGCAAAGCATTGATGAACCAGTGTCCCACTGTAGTCTACTGTCTACATTTGAGAACAATACACCAGAACTTTGAACCATACAAAACACTCAAATGTGGAGGCACAGTTTTAGACAAACTGTATGGTTTAAAGAATAAGACACACAGGATTAAAATAACAGAAAACAGTAATGTCTTCAGAAAGTCCCGAACACTCAGACATCCTCATTTGAATATTTCCAGTGAACACAGTAAATTATAATTGTAGGGTACAGACTCTAGTGATAACAAAGATGATCAAAAGGGAAAATATTTACCTCTTCAGCTTTTTCTCCACTTCTTGACCTGAGACAAAACGTGGTCTCCTTCGGATCTCTCTCTTTTTTTTGGTTGTGATGTTCTGCTGAAACATGTCTGCAACAGGCAGCAAACATGGAAATGGGATTTCAAAATAAAAGCGTGTAGCATGTCAAAATAAGCAACCTCAGTGCCGGGGTCCATACCTTTGATGAGGACAAGGTAGCGATTTTTGCCAGCAGTGATGTGGATGTCAATGCCAGTATTGGTCTGGTAAACTTTCTCCAGATCTTTCGATGTGATGGATGATCTGGTTTTGGCATCGGGCTACACAAAGTTTGTGAAGATTACTCATGTATATCTCAAAATTCTTTTCAACTTATACTTGCTAAATTGTTAAGTAAAATGCAGTTGTTTTTTTCTGTTTTAGAGGTAAGACAGTTGTGAAATCACTTCCTATGCAGAAAACAGATAAGCTCTAATCATTTGGTACATTGTTAACAGGCAATAGAATGTTGAAGGTGATCCACCAATTATCGCTTGAGTTGTTCTGTTGGTTTAACAATTTAAATAGTGACTGGTGGGGCACCTCTCTGTTTTTCAACTTTAAGGTGACATCATGGTTGTCTTATGTCTATTTAATTTCCTCTTATCATTGTGATAGTATGCACATTGTCTGTTACTTCCAGTAAGCTGTCCCTAAAGGGTTATTTTAGTGTTTTATTTACCTCAGTGCCAAACTCAGACCACCCTCCCTTGTCATTCTTCCAGTACCACAGCCAATCAGTGGTGAGGATGAAGTGGGGGGGCTTGTTGACGGAGGATGCAGTGGAGAGGCGACGGACTTTGGAGTACCCAGAGGTCATGGTGAGGAAGTTCACTTGAGGAGACAATTCACTGTGAACACACCATAATTATCAATGAGAAAGTGAGGAGCGCAGTCTCCCAAACTATGTACACACACACCATCAGATGTTGCACTAGAATACAACATCAATATACTATTAAATGTGCTTTCTGTTCTTCTAATTCTGGTGTTTCAATCTATGTTTGCTGAATTTCCCCATGAAAATGAATAAATTAGCTACCTCTTATTATCTAGATATGGGTGTATCCCTATCTACTTATATATCTACTTTCTAACTTTCTATGCCTACTTAATGTATTTTTTTGGTGTCATTCATTGGATCAATAGCACTTTGTGAATGACAAAGTGAGAACCTTGAGTCCTTTGCAGGATTACAGTAGGCCTGTTCAATACTCTCCATGTTGGTGAGGTCATTCCAGGTGTTTCCATTAATGTTTAAGACCTGCCATCTATAAGGCAGTTGGTGGTGAACCCTTGTGCACTTCTCTGAAAGAGAAACAAGATTAAAACACATAAGGCAGTGCAATGCTGTGAGACACCAGGTCACTGGAGAGCAGGGATAAGACACATGTGGCATCAATTTAAGCATAGAAAACAGAGGAGCTCCCAATTATTGAGGACATTGGTAACAAATAATATATAATTGTCGACATGTCTATAAAATAGTATAATCACTGTCAGTGTTTTTCTGTTGCTGGTTACCAACATATTTTTGAATGGTGGAGTGCTTTTCTGTCTTCTGTACAGAATGACACCACTATTATGCCCCTCTTTTGTTATCCCTTCAAGGGAAGAGGAAGGATGAAGAAGTCAAAGAGACAGAGGAGGAGGAGAGAGATGAAGGGAGAGGATGATAAGAGAAGCAGAAGATGACTGAGAGTTTGGAAGGAGAAGGAAACAAGAAGAAAAAGAGAAGAAAAAAGGAAAGGACAAAGATACAGGAGGTACAAATTAACAAGAATTAGAAAAAACAGGAAAAAAGAACAACATAAAGAGAGAAAAGGCAAGGAGGCAAAAGAGGTAAAAGGACAAGAACCTTCGAAACTGCAGCTCCCGCGGATGTAGAAAAGGCAGATCTCATTGCTGTCCGCCTCAATAATGGAGGCGCTGGACTGATGGTGGGAGCGCTCTTTCACCACCGGTGCTGCAGGGGGCGCTGCAGGAGACCCCAAAGGGCAGTATATAAGATTTGGATTAGGCAATGCTCTGAAGAGCTCTTCACAGCTCACTTTAGGAGGCACTGAAGGAGTCTGAGTACATTCTGTCTCCTTCTTCCTAGTGGAGAGACCTGGGATTTCAGAATAGAATGAACACATCAGTAAAATCCGCTCCAGAGTAAAATTAGAGGAGACAGACGTGCTGAACTGTCTTACAGTCTGTTGATATAGAAAAACTTCACTTTAGTCAATAACATTTTGAGATTATTTCCGAAAACTCATCATGTACCTGTGTGAAGTGTTATATGACATTCTGTGTCTCCTTTCGCAGTTTTATTCTGAACTAGCCTTTAAATCCAGTGAATGAAAAGGCTAATTCAAATTAACACACTTCCTCTTGTTTTTTTTTTTTTCTCTGAGAAATACTCATGAAACCAATGCTTCAAAATGACCTAGAGTGGTGATAGAGTAATTCACAGAATTAATTTGAAAAGTAAAACCCCTCATTTGCTCAGGTTTGCTACATTGAATTTGTAAAACAAAATGGAAGAATGAACAGCACTCCATGTGGGAATCTGTTTTAGGATTAAACCCTTTTATTGCCAAAATACTCATACTATCACCAACAAGTCAATTTTCACAACTGGATCATCGTGCAACACTACTGTCAAACTAAAGGATGTGATATACAGCTGAGAGACATTTGTGGAGACATTTGTTGACCAAACTGCACAACTAACTTTCTTTACCTGCAGGTTGGTCTGTGTGGCCGGTGATGGCGAACCGGTTCTTATAAATGTTCTTCAGGATGCTCAGGTTCGCTAAACTGACAAACCCTGCTGGTCAAGATCTTCACGGCAGAGTCATTGAAATTGTGGGCTCGCTTGCACCCAGCACCATAATTGCAGTTGTCCTGGAGGAAGTACTGGCAGACATGGAGGTTGTTGCAGCGATCCATATGCTCACAGGATCCATGTTCCCCACTCCCCCTGTTGTAATGCCTACAGATCTGAAGCCAGTAAAGAAAAGTAGATAGCCAAAGCGTTCCAGCACAAAGCACAATGCACAGTGTTCACTTTGCCCTGCAAATGAATCTCCAGACCTAGATAAAGTTCATTTGAGCTGTAAACCTGTAAACACTAGCAGAAAACTGACGATTAAAAACACAACTTTTTCAAAAATGGCCAGCTCACATGCCATTTATTGTCACAGCAAACAAACAAACAGAATAGTTCACTCTCATACAGGTGTACAAAGGTGAGGAATGGCTCAGTGTCTGTAACAGGGATATGTCTGAGGTACCCTCACCTCGGGGAGCAGGTTAGTGTCGTTCTGCAGGAGTAGCTGGAACAGGGCGGGGGCCTTCAGTTCCTGCAGGCCTTGCCCTGTCAGAACTTCCTTGTTGTGAGTCAAGTCCAAGTCATGGGAATGTTTGCACTTGTTCCTAAAAGAAAGAATAAAAAAAGAGCAAATGTCATAACCAGAAACTCATCTTCATCTGTGGCATACATTTATCTTATCACATATATTACTGGTTGTTTGATTGATTAAAAAATATATATTCCAACAGGCAACTATCACATAGAATTTACATCTAAACATAGAGAGAACATGTAAGCTGACTGCTGCACAGAAATACGAGTCAGATGGAATAGAAAAAAAAATCCCATTCAGCAGCCATTCCTTTCCGGTGACTTACAAGGCTGTGGTGGGTGCCACAAGCCAGACAAACAAAATTGAATAATAAGCAGAAAACAGTTAGTAACACAATGTCTTCTTACCATTAACCGGAATAAATGACTAATGAAATTCATGTGTTGGTGTATATGTAGAGCCACATATACTTGCTATTTTCATCTTTAACAAAATACAGGTTAAACAGAATCAGATCTCCAATTAAATTGCCAGAGCTATCCAATCGTTTAATATATAAATTTAAGTGAGATAAGAGAGGAACCGTATCAATGTACCAAGCCACATTTTATCGTCGTAAAATAACACAAACATCACGATTAGGGTTATAAGGATCGACAGCAGACTGCTGTCCTGAGAAAAGATGCAGGTGCAGAAATTCAACCCTACATGTTTTTTTGCACTTTTTTGATGATAAACTATAAACCTTGGCCCAATGAAAAAAAAATTCATTTGCAAATGCATTTCTTAACATCACCGAATCAGCAAACGTATGAAGTCTTAATGAGCAACGATTAATATTTGAGATCAAACCTTGTAAATTTAATAAAACTCTGAGTAGGCTATTGCAGAAACATTGATATCTACTTGAGAGAAACAGTCATTTTTCAGAAACTCATTCTGTGCAAGCCTACCTCTACCTACCCGAATTTGCACTCTCCACACAAGAAGTATCTGCACAGGTGTAGATTAGGACAGTTGTCACAGATGACACGTTTTTGACAAACTCTTAGCGATGTCTTTGCGATAACTAAGCTGTCTGCGCTCAGCGCACTATTCCCTTCTCTCTTTTCTTTTCCTTCAACGATGACGAATTTGCTGGTATCTCTCAAGATAGCTACAATATTTGATTCGGGAGCGGTGATACTTTGGCGAAGAGTCTGGGAAAGCCGCTTGTAGTCCAAGCATCCCTGGTTTTCGCAGACGACCTTAGTGATGAGGTTGGAGACAGCAGACATCTTCCTTAAATGTTCTGACTCGTAAGCAACAGTTCCCTAACTAAATTGTTTGAAAAAAAAAAAACAAAAAAACAAACTGAAGCTCAAAGTACGAGTAGTCAAATTTAAGTCAATTGCAAGTCCCTACAGAATGTCTGACAGTTTGTAATCCCTTTTTACTGAAATGAAAGTGAAACTGAGCGGTATCTGTGGTATCAAGAAACTTTGTATAATACACCTGACTCACTTAATGGTGGGGCTAGTATTTACATGTCCGGGTTTCGAAGGTATGATGCTCCACCTTATCAAAAAATTTAGGGGAGGCCACAGGAATGTGTCCATTGAGTCTTTGACAGAACATTTAGTTCTGAGACCTTCCTAGGGTGCGGTGGAACGAAACATTGAAACCGGTAAACCCTGTTATCAGCAAATGGGAATAAATGCACAATAAAACATTTCACCCATCCAGCTGGTGTTTCTCGTCTGTCTTTGTAAAAGCAGACACAAACACAAACAGACCACATGGCACCCTGCTCCATTTCTCAATTTCAAATCTCAATTTCACAAGAGATTTTATTGCATTTATTATGTTTATTAAGAATTTATAACTATTTACTGTTTTCAGTTATGTGCATTACCTCCACAAATAAAATAAACAAATCCCAACCACAAACTATGATTGGGGGCAGAAACAGAGCACAAAGATGTCATTTTACAACAAGTGCGAGCCATTAAGTCCTGCATTAGTTTGATTTGTTAAGATTGGGTTTTGGGTTGATTGTAAAATCTGATGTTATCAAAGCACCTGGGATCACCCTGGAGCAGATTCGAGATATTCAAGCAGAATTGTGGCGGAAATCCATTTGTTGTTATCATTGCAGATAAATGTATTGTGTATCAGCTGGCTGGTCCAAAATGTAATTAAAGTACTCCCTGATAGAACATTTATTTTTAACAACAGAGTGAGTGAAGTTCCTGGTGGGTTTGAACATGTGTCCAAAAAAGCTAATTCCATATTGCATCTTGTAGAAATTTTTTTTAAGAAGGGACAAGTTTACCCAAAACACTCTCACTGCTCACTAAAGCAGGTCACACACACTGAGAGCTCTAAAGACACATGAATTGTTAAATATGTTTAGTTTTAGGAGTTACCGAGGCACTCATAATTAGCCAGTTATTGAAGATTACACGAGCAGTGTAAAAAGAAATATGCTCCCAAGTGGAAAAAAAATACAACTTTGCTTTTTAGCTGCGACCAGCTGCTCTGTAACTCACTCTGTTGGTTGGTTGGTTGGTTGGTCCACAAAAATTTTCCCACCCTTTGGCAGCCACAGTTTTTGCCCTCGGAGGCTAAAATTTAGCATGGGGATCAAGTGTGTGTGTGTGTGTGTGTGTGTGAAGGTGTGTGTCTCTGTTCATGCCAATTGACTAAAAGGAGGTGTGGCAGTGGGAGTGGCCTGGTTGCAGCTATTGAGAATTCCACTTGTTTAGACATTGCATTTGTCACAGTTACTATATGCATAAGTTATTGCATGCTCCAGAGTTTTTCTGGAAGAAGCAGGTTGGTGAGGCAGGAGAAAGCGGACTGTAAGGTCACTGAAAGGTCATTGCTGAAATGTATTCTCCTGTGGCAGACTTCACCGTGATGCTTCATTAATGTAGTTTTAAATCTGGCATTTAGGGGAGAGCGTGAGCTCAGTGCACACACAGGCTTACCGCCATGTGCATGCCAGCTACCTCAGCCATCACTGCCAAAGCACAGCTTTGTTAATACTGAGAGAATTAGCGGTGATCACATGACTACAGGAAATGTGTTAGATGAGCCGACATTCGAAGAGAAAATGTCAGAGTGTGAAGAGATGTGGGCTGAAGAGATGTATTTTTCATTAACACGCCATATATTGCATTGCAGTACCTTAGCTGATCCTGGTACAAAAGGTGTAGTGTCATTCCAGTTCACCGGGTCATGGACTCGTAGTTATGTTTAACAGAGTTGGTTTTCTCTGGTTAATTATTCATTTTTCTGTCTAATTATTCTCTTAAGGCATCTGTGCATCAGAAGAGAAGATAGAAAACAGTGAGATGAGGGCTTTTCTACAGCAGATGGCAGTGTGAATTAGAGGATGCAAACCGCATGGACTGAACACAGCAGTGCAGAAATAGCCCCTGATCTCTCCTCACTGCTACCAGCACTGAAGCAGCCAAAAGCTGCAAAGCTGAGGTTATATATGCTATCTGAAACATTAACCCTTTAGACACCACAGATTACTGACCGCTTGAAAGACTCATTTTCACCAGTGTTGAGAACTTTGAGAAAATTCTTCTTGTATTTCATTGTATTATTTTTGGTGATGGGGTTATTTTCAAAATTCCCAGGGAATTGGCAGGAGCATTTCAAAACTTTTACAAACATCTGAAGAGTTAGTGTCCAAATGTGTATTTGATCCAGAGCTGGGACTGTATTCAAAAGCCTCACAATGTTAGGAGTGCTGACCTAGAATCAGTGTTCCCCTGTCCATATCAGTTATGGGCTGAGGAGCAAAACTGATGCTGGATCAGCCTTCTTCTAGTCTATGATGCTTTTTGAAAATGGGCGAGTTTGGGGTCTGCTCCCCATGGGGAATTTCATACAGAAAATTCATACGTGCTAAAAGCTGGTCAACTTTCCACAAAGACAAGCTCAGAGAGGATACCATTCAGATGAGGATGGGCTGTCTTTTTTGTCACAGAGCGCAAGCTTTTAAACTTTCACGTGAGCAGCTATTTTAAGAGTCAGGTTACATGCACATGGGTGTGCGAGCTAACGTTAGGATATGCCAAAAATGATATTACAGTAAAATGCCTTTAACTTCCACAGTTTTCTTTTAGACTGTCTCCCATCTTATTCAGACATGTCACTCATGTTGATATGGCAATGATCCATCCACATAATCAAGAAATCTAATGGCAGCACAAAAAACAAATGTAAACCTCTGAGCCTCACGCACAGCTCCCGTGCCCTTCCATAGAAAACAGTGTAGGGGGAGTTCCTTGTTTTGTTTGTTTATGTGCAGAAGACCCATCAGCCTGCGAGTGTGTGCTGGTACAAGGGAGCGCTTCTCTCAGTCCCGCACACACCCGGCAAGTCCCCCCCCCGGCCCCCTACCCTTCCCAGCCTTGCTTCAGCACCAGGCTGTCAGTTAGATGCACCCTTACGCTGAAAGTATTCTCTCATCTCCTGCATTTTTCATACAAAAGATGCTGCGCGGTCCATTGGTGTGGAACAGAGAGGGCTATTTTCAGCTGTTATTTATTATTTGTGACCGTGTGAAAAGTGCTCGCTCTCTGCTGCACGTGAGTCCGCAGCTGCAGGGGAAAAAGAGAAAGCTGGAGCCGCTTATCGGTGCTGGGGAAAAAAAGGTCCCCCCCGCCCACCTTGTATTTTGTATTTTCAATGAAATTCAATTTTATTTGTATAGCGCTTTTTGCAAGTTGTCACAAAGCAGCTTTATGATGGATCCCAGGCCTGAAACCCCCTCAGAGCAAACCAAGGCAATAGTGACAAGGAAAAACTCCCTGACAAACAGGAAGAAACTTCGAGCAGAGCCCGGCTCGGAGGGGGAGCCCATCTGCTTCTGGCTGGCGCAGGGTGTATGAGAGGTATACAGCAGAGTGGAGATGGCTGACATAACTCTTACTGCGTACTTAGAGACTAGAAATCAGCGCAGTCGTGCGGAGTTGTTTGGTCCACAGATTTGTTCTGGGAAAAAAAGCAGGTGAACGTGCTGAACTGGAGATCGCAAGCTGTCCACTGGGTCGGAAGCTCTGGAGAACTGGATTCCAGCCTAGAGCCTTAATGGCCAATTTCCAGGTGGAGTGCTACCACTGTGCCCATGAGCATTTAACATGCACTACTGAATTGCTGAATGTAAATGTTAAAAACAATTGTGTCTCCATATTTACGACTATACATTTACAGAAACACCACATTATCGGTTATTTAATGTTAATTTTTAACGGGGTTGTTGTGTCTAGTAAAAATGGCGTTTGCCTTGGTCATGTATGCAACCATAATGCTTACGAGAGCCACAAAAGTCTATGCACCTCACAAATCTTTTGTTATGTAAATGCATACAGAGAAGGGGTAATTAAGCTCACTGCCCAGGGCCACTGGGGCAACTTAGGATACTTCTCTTCAAAATAATTGTCTAAAATGTTGTTTTAACCCCCCCCCCCCTGGAACCGGAAAAAGAAAACAGAAGTGGAAAAAAAGGAAGCACAAGGACACACATGAATGACAGAACTATTTTCTTTATTAGAAACAAACACTGCAAGGGGCATCCCTCAAAGTGTACTGAAATCAGCTATAATGCTACATGCCAAATATACAGTCCTATACATAAAAGTGCAATGTCACAATGGGTTAGCAAGTTTTCTTTATCATTTATACTATTCATTTGTTTTTTTTTTTAAGGTTTGTAGAGCTGTATCGTTATTTTATTCACATTCCTAATGAACTTGCTCACGACACAGGGTTTTATTTATTTTTTTTTTGGAATGAGAAACGCAACAGTACAGAACAGAAGTTTTTTTTTTTTTTTTTTTTTTTTTAAGTTCCTCTAAAATATTTTTTCAAAGGCACTTTTCACATGTACATGCTTACGGATGTACAGGGACATGATAAGGTAACAGCCAGCAGGCGGGGGTTAGACTACTGCTGCTGTGAATGACGAGGGGGGGGACACTAATGTCAGTGGACCAGTAAATGGGGGGGGGGGGGTGTTGTACTGCTCCAGGATCTCTGTGGAAAATAGAAAATACCCTTTTAACAAAAAACAAATGACTAAGAAAAATCATATATATATATAAAAATCTAGAAAAGGTTAAGTTGAGCCAGAATGGAAATAGTTATTTATTTTAATTTTTATGTACAAAATGAGACATGGATGAAGGGGAATGTCCCCCCTCTGGTGTCGTTGTTTGTGTCGAACAGAGGAGAGGAAAGCTATGTATTGCGAGCTTGAACGATCGATTGTTCAATCGATTGGGGTTCTTCTCCTGACAGACTTCTGATGGTTCTTTCGGGTTGACCTCGACCTCCCTACTGACCCAGCTGCGTGTCGGCGGTCTTCTGCAAAACTACAGGCCATTCCACATGCGGTTCCATGTAACTTGTCCTTCTAGTTCCTCTCCCAGCGATGCCTTTAGCCATGACAAATGGGACAGTCATCCCAGAAACAGGCATTACATCATCTCTACCGGCAACGTGAGCCACCTCTTTTCCTGCACGTGATCCCGCTCTCTCCTGTGCAGCTGGAAACTGGCATGCATGAATCATTCAACGGCGTCCATTTTGGATCTTCCCGCAATAACAGCGACTGTAGTTATTCGCTGCATGCGTGGGGGAGGGCAATGGAAAATATATATATATATATAATGGTGTATGCAAGCGAAAGTTCCCACATCTTCATCCTCCAAAAAAATCGCCCCAAAGACCAAACCTCCCCTCCCCCCCCCAAAAAAAAAAGAAAACAAGGAGGTGCTGCCATGACAACTGAAGGGGGAATCAAAAGCTTCAGCCATTAACAATGAATAGAAGGACAATGAGGAAAGATGGCGGGACAGGTGGACAGGTGAGTTATCGACAGTAACAGTCAGAGAGACCATGGCTACAAGCTTTATGCCTTTGTTGGAGCGTTAGCCTCAAGCAAAGGTCTCCACCAGGCCCCAGTCCTTACGAAAGGCCTCCACGATAATGTCTACTTTAAACCGATACAGAGTTCTCATTCAAGCTTTCCAGCTGGATCATCACTGGGGGGAGGGGGTGGGGGTTGGGGGGGGGTGTCTGTGGTGATGCATCAGAAACCGATGAGGCTTTTAAGGGGGCGGTGTGTCAGACACAGTCTGCTGTGGGAGTCATGGGTCGCAGCGCGTCACTCCAGTACAGCGCTGACGCGTGTCCTTGTTCGTCGCGCCCAAACGCAGATGTCACCCCTCAGAGCTGGTTCCATGCGTTTACAGATTCCACGGAATCACTCTGCGCGGTTTTAGGTCCTCTAGTGGTCACACGTCCTCCGCCTAATATGCAGAGGTTTGTCCAGAGTCTTATCTGGTAATCTTACAATACCTTAAAGCTATGTTATATCAGCACTCTGAGGCTACAATCACAGCCTTGATTGTAACAAAAAATAGTTCAGTCGATCCTAATTTTGATATGTAAACAACAGGAGAGTGTTTCCCATATCATATCATACCTATTAGCCACACTAGCAGAGCATTTCTTGTCTGTGAATGTGAGTGAGAATCACTTCATTCCTCTTATACTCTGTACTCTCTGTGAGGCCAAGTGAACAAAAATGATTCATAATTATTACCCCAGAAATATAAGTATTTAAACAAACTTAACTGCTCCTGAGTCTGCAACCCTCAGCCAGGCATTTCCATGCCTTTTCTGCTTCCAAAGTCATAGCAGCTTTTTAGAGTAGACAGTTAATTATTATTATTGAAAGACAGTGTTTATATCGGTCTTTCAGCAAGGACAAGCTTATATTATATGTGGCACCTAGGCCAAAGAACTTCACAAATTATACCTACAGTTCTGAAGAATGAAGACTCTCAATTCCAGTTCGGCTAAACTGACATACGAAAAAAAAAACTACATTTCCCAAGATTCCTTTGTGACGTGTAAACGAACACTGAGAAGCCACTGCTACTGCCTTGTATCGGCATTCCTTAAATGAACCATCCACTAGTAACTAATCTATGAATGTTTTTCTTAACCTTGACAATCAGCCTTTGTGATTTGTGTGTTTTTATATATATAGAAAGAAGGAGAAAAGCTTGCATATAATCTTGTGATACTTTGAAATCTAGCTAACTGAATTTAATCACCTAATTTACTGTCTGTTCCTCTCCATGCTTAGAGTTTTTCAAAGCTTAAAAAAAACCCTTCCTTGGAATGGTAGGTCCAGATCTTAGCAGAAATATAAGAGTGGCCTTCTCTGAGGTCTTTGTTAATAAAAGTGCCCGTAACTGCAGACGATATGCTAGACACTGAATTATTATGCAACCCGTCTCACACACAACACACAGCTATTTGTTAATAAACTTCAACGCTCTTTCATTTTTTTATTCTTCTCCCACAAAATTCCAGGCCATGGATGATTCTTGATCTTGCTCATAATTCGCTGAGCCTTGATGATAGGTTGGAAACCCTCGGGTCCTCCTCGCGTTTCATTGGCTGCCAAGCTGTTGCCAGGGGAGGCGAGGGGGCGGGGTTTTCACATGGTGCAGGATTTGTCCAGAGGGCCCTGGGGCGGGGCCGGTGGGGGCTGGGAGGGGCCTGTTTTGGGCAGGACCAGGGGTTTGGGGCGCAGGGCAGGGGGTTTGAGCTGCACCCCCATGCGGGGGGCCAGGGTAGGTTTGAAGGTGCTGAGGGCGTCGGCGGCGTGGGGGTGTGGGTGTGGGTGTGGGTGGGAGCGGCGGGGTGGGTGCGGGTCGGAGGGCCGCAGGACGTAGCCATGCAGGGGGCTGATGGACTCGGTGGAGCTGGCCGGAGTGGGGGCGTTCTTCATCTGCTCCAGGGTGTCCAGCACCACGTCCGGCGCGTGATTGGCCGAGCTCTGCCTCTCCAGCTCACGCAGTTCGTTCAGCGCGCTGTTCATCGTCTCCTCGATGTCCTACAGCAAGAAAGTGAGAAACAGAAGAGTGACTGGTGAAATATGCAGCTCATTCAGCGCGCTGTTCATCGTCTTCTTAATGTCCTGCAGAGAGAAAGAGTGACCGGTGAAATACAGCTGCAACTAACAACTATTTTCATCATCGATTAATCTGCATATTGTTTTCTCAATAAATTAATTCTGAACAACAGTCCAAAACCCCAAAATATTCAATTTACTATAAAGTAAGACCAAGAAAAGCAGCAAAGTCTCATATCTGAGAACACAGAACCATCAAATTTTTAGCATTTTTGCTTGACTTAAACAATTAATTGATTATTAGAATGGTTAGCAATTAATTTTATTTTGATTGACTATCGATTAATCAACTAATTGTTGCAGCACTACAGTGTAAAAGACAATCTTTGCAGAAGGAAAGCGTTAACACTGTGACAATCAACCAATCCCCTGGTCTTAGGACATGACGGGACCCAATGGGAAAGCTGATTAAGGCATTTTAAATCAGAAACATGAGGAGTTACACAAAGCTGATAGGCTCTCTAGCATCTGTGTTTTGCTCTCTTCTGGTTTTGCTGCCTTAATCAGAATTTAATTATGCTCTTCTACACTACAATGTTGTTTGGCTGATGCTAAAGATCCGTTCAGGCTAAATTCTTGGAATGGAGTGGTCTGCAGTGTGGAAGCCTGCTTTCTGGACTCTGGTTCCAGTGCTCTGACCCAGAGAAACAGCCCTGCTGTAAACTGCTCCTGCTCAGTTAAAGTGTTAAACAGGAATTCCTCTGACCCTGGTCCCCGCCAGCTATTCAGCCTCTGCACACGGATTCCTCTGCCTTATCAGCACTGATATGGGGACAGGGCCTGGAACGGCTCTCGGCCAGCTACACGGCTCTGCACCACAACACATGGGACTTCCTGTTTCCTCCCAAATACACAGGAAGTACTGATTTTTCAAACTCCAAATGTCCTTGTATTTGGGCAGTTGTGTTTAGTACTCCGTAGGAGATAATGTTAAATAATTAGTCTGTCAGTTGTCACAAAGAGGCAAAAAACTCCTGAAGTGTGTGTTTATGACACTTTATGAAAGAGACTCATTTTGTGAGGTGCAATCTTTAGTTTCCATTGAAAACCCATCTATTCAGGCCTCTGGGTAAAAACAAGCAGGGTATAATGAGATATAGTAAAGTGTACAATTAAAGGTGTGGCTGCCGCGTGGAGTAAGAAGCAAGACTGTCACATGCTGACAGAATGTTCGCTGTGTTGAGACACAGACAAATTTGGGTAAGTATTGAAGTTAAAAAAGAAACAATAATCAAAGCTGTAGTAAGCTGATCTCATTGGAACACCGATCTTTGTTTATTCCAAACTATAAATTTCATTTTCATTGGTCAGCTCCCTGACTCCTTTTTATTCAGTCAAATAAAGATAAGTTAATAGAACAACAGCGGAACATCACCACTGTTTTGCTCAATTTCTGAATTGAAACATCAATTAATTTCCTGCAATGAACCGAAATGCAACGCATGAACTGGAATGTCAGTTTTGATTTGCACTGATTTATTCAGCTCACAAAATAACAGGCAGTGCGAGGAGCACAGTCACAAACATAACGAGCAGATGAGCTGAAAAACCTTGATGGACTTATACAAAACATACATACACTGGAGAGATTAAATTAGTATAAATGAGGTTTGATTTCAGTTAATGTCCCAGTTGATGGAACTGAACCCCCAAGCCTAAGCTTCTGACAGGTGGAAAGGTAGTACCCCCCTCCCCCAGCCCCACTCCTGTTGCCTCCCCCCACACCACCTCTGTGGCCCTCCCCACCTCAGTGGAGCAACCCCCCCCCCAACCCCCAACCCTAACCCTAACCCTAACCCTAAACCTACCCCACCTCAGTGGACCAACCCCCCCCCCCCCCCCCCCCCAACCACTAACCCTAACTCTAACCCTAACCGTAACCATCACCCCTAACCCTAACCCTAACCCCCCAACCCTAACCCTAACCCTAACCCTAACCCTAACCCTAACCCTAACCCTAACCCTCACCCCTAACCCTAACCCTAACCCCAACCCTAACCCTAACCCCCCCCCCCCTAACCCCTCCCCCCCCCACCTCTGACCTGCGCGATGGTCTCAGGGTCCAGGCTCTTGCCGTGAGGCTGGGCGAATCCGGGATACTGTCCGGAGGAGGTGGAGCGGCGAAGGGGCGGGCTCTCTGTCTTCTTCAGCGACTCGTGGCGGCTGATGTTGGTCAGGCTGCCATGCCCCGCCCGCCTCCTCCTCTCGGGGCTGTCCAGGGGGGGGTGGTTACGCCCCCGCAGGAGGTCCCGTGGGCTGAAGTGCCCGGCCCCTGGGGACCCGCCCTCCATGGAGGGGTTTCCATGGCCCTGCTGGGGGGAGGAGTGGGGGTGTGGCCCGCAGTGTCCATCACTAGGGCGTGGAGGGGGGCGGCGTGAGGGGGGCTCAGTCCTCTTCCTGTGCCTATTGGAGGAGAGAGGGGGTGGGAGGAGTTTGGGGAGGGAAGACAGACAGACAGACAGCCACACATCAGACCAGGGAGACAAATTCAGGCAACAGATTTTTGGACAGGTTT
>JAFBMS010000127.1:2309290-2449290 GCA_019788955.1 Albula glossodonta
GGAATCCCAGGGCTCCACTGCTCTGTTCTCCGCTCCTCCTCAAGAACGGATGCTTCCAGAACGAGGAGAGAGCCGAGGCTGTCACTGGAGCGCGCAGGAAGGGAACTGTGTGCCGAAAACTAAAAAGGGAAATTCTTTCCGCTTGGAACGGGCATCATTTGCATGAGTAGAGCAGAGCGGGAGTGTCAAACTGCAGTCCTGGAGGAGGACAGCGCCTGCAGGTTTTATGTGGTTTCCTGTCAATTATCAGCCAGTTTTTAGCCTTGTAAAA
Organism: Albula glossodonta; assembly: GCA_019788955.1. Taxonomy (NCBI): domain Eukaryota; kingdom Metazoa; phylum Chordata; class Actinopteri; order Albuliformes; family Albulidae; genus Albula; species Albula glossodonta. The sequence goes on from JAFBMS010000127.1 coordinate 2,309,562, forward strand.
GAGAGGTTTGGACTCTTTAGCCAGCCAGTGAGTGACATAAGGAAACAGGAATATACTACAACCTTACAGGACTGGAGTTTAATACCCCTGACCTTGAGAATGTTACCCCCCCAGAGAGAATGCATTCAAGTTTAACAATAAAACATCTATGTTCAATATTGCATTTACAAAACAATCTTGTCTTTTAATAATACAGTCTCATTTGAAACATGTTTCGCAGAAGTTTGTCTTTGGGATCTCCTTAAAAATTTCCACCATCATTCACAGAGTTAAAGAAAGTATTTGACTCAAAACGTATGTGACTCAGGTGTGCCTGAGACACTAACCATGACTCAGGGATTGGTCCTCGGACTGATTACTCAGGATAGTTATGAAACTGAAGGTCCGGTACAGGATGGCACAGCAGGACAGAGACAGAAGATAAGGCACAGTCTGCAGTATTTTAGGAGCCTCTGTCATAGATTTTATCTTGCTCATGTGTGTAAAATGGGAACAGCAGCGAGAGGAAACAGGCCAGCTGCCTTCTGTGCAGAATTTACCTGGCGTCACTGGGGACACTGAAAAAGTTTTCATGGATGCATTACCTTTCCACAACCTGTATTATTTTGTTAACCTGCACCTGTGTGTATGTTTGTGTTTCCATTTGTAAGAGGAAAAGCAAGCCTTAAATCCATGCTGCAAACAAACAGAGAGAGACAATGTGAATTCATTGGTTCTCCAGGCAGACAGACAGACAGACAGACAGACACTGCTCTCAGGTCAGTGACTGACCTACAGGATGTACAGTGTTGAACAGGCCCAGATGGGTAAACACTTCAGGGGGGTTAATGTGTGGAGGACAAAGACACCTCACTGTAGGGTTTAATCAATACACCAGTCAATTCACCTTTGACCCCACTGAATGTCAGCGCCCTGGCAACAAGACGGTGAGTTAAAAAAAAACGTCAGCTCCTTGCTGTTGTATTGAGTATGGCAGTTATACAAAACACAACTGCAGGCTCACGTTTCCAAACAAATAAAACGTTTTGGACCATGGGGGACAGTCTAGAGCCCTCTGGCTCTGGCCCACTACCAAGTGTTGAGGAGCGTTTTCTGACTGGACTCTTTGGCAGTGTTTGGGCTCCGCCTACATCTGCCTTCTCTCCACAGTCCAGCGAACACCTTCAGTTACTTCAGTGCCTCGACCAGGTAAGGCCTTCTGAGCTCTTAGTCCACACAGCATCCAGACATATAGTATTTTCCACACTTTCATATGAGACAAAAGAAAGTGAGGGAGCTCAGATGGAAACGGGCAAAGATGTTCTCTCGGTGGGAATCTCTGTAAAAGCAGCCCAAAGCTTCGATCACCAGGTGAAGCACTGCGGTCGCTCCCTAGAGCGAGGTACTTCTACTGCATTGCTTTAGTAAACAACGCCCAGCAGTTTTAGGGTACACAAAGAATAAGACGTCTTATGTCACTCTGTATAAAAACTCTGCAAAATTTAAATCAGCATCATAAAAAAACTTGTCTCTTCATATTTGACTTTGTTACATGAATAGGAAAAAGTGCACCATTAGTTTTGCACAGTCAATGCTTCATGGCTCTGTGACTTATGAAATTTATTCAAAACACTTGTCTTATGCAATGCAAAAATCAATCTGCATTTCTTTTCTCTCACTTCCTGAAAAGTCTTTTTGGAGATAAAAAGGTGTATTTTTATGATGCTGATGAAATGTTTTCTGCTGCCGGGAGACAGACAGGGAACCGCAGTGGAGGACGTCGCCCCGAGCTGAGCAGCGATCCGATGCTGGCCAAGTCCTGCAGGCAAGAGTCTCGTATGGGACTAACAAAACAAACGCAGACACGCTTAACGTGCACATCGATTCCAAGCAAAGTCCTAGAGGGCCCGTCTCTTATTCAATTCCTGAAAATAACCCTGGCGAGGGTTTCTCACGATCTGCTAAGCTGTGTGAGTGAAAGACTAACACCCGGCAAGAGACACACATTTTAGAGCAAACCCGTTGTAGCATTTGTAGCAGAACATCAATGTTGTTCTGCTTGTAATTAATCTGCCTGCAGACCTACATTCATATCTACCATCTATGCTACTTATCAAAGTCAAGAGGTACATAATGTGTACCTCTGAAGTAGAGGGGTACCAGGTGCCTCCATTCAGCAGACCAAGTTTATAAATAAATTCTTCTGATTCACCAGTTGCAGTGGGCAACATGGCAGTCAAAGCCGATCCAGCATTTGTTTTCGAAGAGAAACCTTGAGAATTTGGGGAAGTGGGATTTCTTTGATGGTTATTGCTATGGAAACCTGCCTTTTGTCTGGAGGAGCTCATGCAGGTTGGGGTGGGGAGGTAGAGGAGGAGGAGGAGAAGGAGAAGGGGGTGGGGATCTCAAAAAGCAGCACCCCTTTTGCCATCTGCAGTTTCTGAGCGTTCGTTGTCTGACTGTACCGATCACCGGCGAAGACGACAGCCCTGATCAGATCCCTCCCTAGCCCCACTAATGGGGTGAGTCACTGAGTTTCACACCTCCCTTACATCCCCTCTCCCGTCTCAGGGAGGGCTCAAAATGCCAGACAAAAGTACAGACGTTTCACCTCCAGCAGATAACGTCTCTGTCTGAGGAAGAATACAAAATGTGCCTTATCCTCTGGTCTTTGGCTAAGCAACTGTGAAAATTTTTTTTTTCTACAGATATATATGTCATAGGCAGAAAACGGAAGTACAGAACTGTCCTTCTCTTGACACAAATATGTATATAATGGACAGTATAACTGACCTCAATCCTTACCGTTGTTGTTTTGGGGTGTGGCACAGTGCAAACTAATGGTCAAATTGGTTATGCAACAGAATTAGCTCAAAATGACAACCATGGCATCGATTAGGCATTCTGTATCCAATCTACACAGTTTCCCAACCAGAAAACAATATCTGTTGCAGCACAGTTTGGTCTAAATGGTGGAGCTGTGTGTGACCCATCACCCACAATTCCCCTCTCACCGCAGGGGCACGGTTGAGTCCAAACGGCCTTCAGAAAAGACCGCGGAGATGCAGGACAAATTAGAATTTGAATGGAGAAGATGCCCTTGGCACTGAACCCAGTTTCCTGCCCTTCAACGTTCACTTCTTTCCATTCGGGCTGTAAAGCAGGACTACCCTGGGAAAGAAGATCCACTCTGGCTTGGATTCACCCAGGCCTCTATAGCCATAGGCACGGAGAGGATCAACACCACGGTGGACAAAGACCCTGTGTTTGTTTCAGAGCAGGAGCACATCCATGTTTACAATCTCCTGAAAATTCAACGGCTACTCCAACCCGACCCTTTACTTCAGAGATACCCGACCCTGGTCATGGGTAGACGCAGAGTATGAGGTGGATTAAAACAATTAACAGCTTGTAATACTTTGGGAACTGGAACAAAAACGAAAGTACTCTTAAGCCAGCCAGGACCAGGGACCCCTGTTTTACTTATTTGTGTATTTATGCCACCTGTCCCCCATTTTGTTTGCCTGTATGAACAACTCTAGCCTACTGTGAAGAGGATCATATGGTATGTTGTCTGACAGACTGATGGCCTTTCAATGCACTTATTCCACATTCACATAAGGAAACTTCTAATAAAATACAGATCCATAAAATAAATAGAGGGGCATTGGTCTATGTGGGGGATTTTTACGGGGAATTTTTAGCTGAACACTGGTCAGTGCGGGTTGCCATCTTTGGGACATGGTAGACCTTCAAAGCATCAAATAGCAGCGGCAGCATCTGTATGACATGTGACCGTACACACCACGGAAGGCCAAATGTCAGACATCCATTAATTACACTGTGGCAGTGGAGGTACGGTCCTGTAATATAGCACCAGGGATGCTGGCTAACTAACACTGAACCTCCTGAAGTTGAGAACCAGAGAGGATGGAAGGAGCACAGGAGGATGTGAGTATCTTGTGATGAAGTAGAAGAAGGGTCCCCAGATTCAGTCCTGTGTGCTGGATTTTATTCAAACCATTATTGCAATTTCTGAAGTATAATGTCTTGTCATGGATGGTTTATCATCAAAAAATTGATGTGTATGTTATGCAGAAAGAATGTTCCATATTCATTTAAAGACTTTTAGCCAGTAACTTCACTTCACAAACAATTAATACTTTCATTTTCACATTCATTATGTGTTTGGACATGGAAAATAATTACGTCTGAAATAGCTTACATCTTCATTCAATCTAATGATAGACCAGCAGCTCAAATCTGTGTTGTCTTATGTAATGAAAATGTATACCCCCTTCTACAGAGATCAACAACAAAGTACAGAAGAAGGAGCTAAAACACTGTTTAAGTCTAAATACACACAAAATTATGGTACTTCAGCCTATAGCTTTAGCACATCCTTTGTTTAATAACGGAAATAAGTTGGAACAAAAATGAGCGAAGACAGGGTGTCCCCCAGGGCCCAATTTGGGGACCACTTCTGGTGTAGGAGATATGGCAGGATTCAGGGGTACCTACCGTCCTCGCTGGTGTGAGGCTCTGTGCCCCCATCCTGGTCCACCTCCTCCAGGGCTCCATGCTCACTGTAGGGGCTGTCGCTGCGAGGGTCAGAGAGGGCAGTGTTAGCCTGGCTGGCCAGCAGAGGCCGCTAGAGAGCGATGAGACTAAGGACTCTACACTGAGACCTTAATCTTCATCACTGAGGCTGAGCAAATTATGGCTGCACCAGATGCTAACTCAGACCTGTGGCCATAGCTGATAATGGAACTCAACCACCCAACTGTGGCTTTCACTTCTGCAACGCCAACATGAACACCTTTTCACCGTGTGCCACCCTCAGCGTAATTTCTAAGATAAATTTCAGTTGAAATAACTTCACACAGATACACCTGTAATACAATAACCTCAGTCTTACATCCCTGGTTTGTCCTGGCAGATGAAGAGGTAATGTTAGGTCATTTGGTTTAATAAACAGAACTGGCTTACAGTGCTGACTCACTTGCCGTGTGTATATATATAATTACAGACTGGGACTGGACACTCCCTCCCTGCTGGATCGGTCTACCCTCACCTGCCTGTGCTGTGGGAATCTGCTACATGCCTGTGGTTTGTTTGAGGTCCTCATGCTGGCATGATCTTTTTAAATCTAATTTTCACACCTTGCAATTTATTTGACAGTAGTGCGCTCCACCCTCCTCCACCTGCATGCATGGGACCTCTCCCGGTGATATGGGAATCAGAACCTAACCTGTACTCATGATGAGTCTCAGGAAACGACTCCTGATCTCAGATCAGTTTTGCCTTTTAGCTCATAGTGGATAAAATTGCGATATGGATGGGGGAACCTGATCCTAGATCAGTATTCTTACTCTAAGATACTTTATAAATGTAAGGCACTGATCTAGGATCAGTATGAGGTTTTAGATTATAATGGGAATGGTTGGGATATTGATGGGGAAACCTGATCCAAGAGCGGCACTCTTACTAAGAATGCAGAGCCTGATCTCAGATCAGTCTTCCCTTTTAGCTCATAATGGGTAAGGCCTGAATATGACCAGGGGAAAACTGATTCCAGATCAGACACGCTTAGGATGAATTTGGGCCCTGAGCTCTGGCTGCCCACACAGTTCGCACACGTATCGTGTTTTATTTGTTTTGTGCTTTTCCTGTGCTATGACTACTTTCACGATGACTCCTTTACCTTAGCGATACTTACGCCTATCGCTTTGCGTTCTGGTTCATTCACCTTGTTCAAAGAGACTGTATTAACCACAGACTAAAAGGAATGTGCTGCCATGTCGTATTTTCTGACCACAAGTCATTTTTTTAACGTAATTACCTCTGTATGTGACCTACACACAGTGCTCTGAGCTGGGCCAGGGGAAACCACACGCTAGTATGCTACATCTTAAACACATACCTGAGGAATGATGCCCATGGATGACAAATTCAGTTCATTCCCAGGACAACGATGAATTAAATATGGCTGAACTTCCTATTTCCGCCGACCAAACAAACCAGAATGACGGGGAAGTGAAGTTTCACTGATCCAAAAATGTGAGAAGCTACCATATGAAGTGACTCAATGAGTTGGAACCATGAGAAAAAACATTTATGATTGGTTCCAATGAGTCAATGACTGACAGCTGGTTGTATTTCATCCAATCAGAGTTCATGGAACCTCATTTCAACCATGACTGCGTCTGGGTTATAAACCTACTTCAGACCAGGAAATTATTATTTTGGAGCCAGACGGTCAAATTTGGAGAGGTCTCCAGATCCTCCCATCTGACTGCCAGGGAGCAGTCCTGTCTGTAGTAGATATTACCACACCAGGGCTGTGGAAGCTGTGACACTGGTGTGAAAATTGTGCTGCATTTTACAATCAATCTGAACTCTGAGTCACTGCCCTCACCTTAGACCCAACTTCATGCGATGGTTGCAAAACAGTTGCTATGTCTCGAAATATCACTGTGAACTGCAATGCTTACAGCAGGCTTACAGCAGAGAGGAATAAGCTTGGCAAGAGGAGCTAGTGGAGACCTGTCTCATTCTCTTGAGGCTACTGCTATCATTGCTACCGCTAGCAGCTTGGTACCATCTCTACCTATTGCCCAAGCATTACTGGATGCACCGCTGTCTCTAGATGAGAGTGTTTTCTAAAGGCCTGTAAAATTGTATAATGTTCAGTAGTTTCAGTGCTTTGCTAACACAGAGGAGAGACGGCTCACCAGTAGTCGCCTCCCGCCATGCACTTCTCGTAGACGGGTCCGTCCAGCTCCTTGGCGTCGGGGAAGATGGTCTCGTGGTGGATGATGATGGTTTTGATGACCTCATTAACGTGCGCCTGGCAGGACACCTGGTCCTGGCTGTCCGGGGTGGGCATCAGGGTGGGGCCGAAGCAGATGGCCAGGTTATACGGGTCCATCATGTTCTCATCACTGTACTGGGACAGGCTGCAGCGCAGGGGACAAGCACAGCCAGGCCTGAGTGGGACTAAACCTCAAAAACTACTGACACAGGCTGGAGAGGACAAACCTCAAATACTACTGACACAGGCTACAGAGGACCGAGCCTAAAATACTACTGACACAGGCTACAGAAGACCAGGCCTCAAATACTACTGACACAGGCTACAGAAGACCAGGCCTCAAATACTACTGACACAGGCTACCGAGGACCAGGCCTCAAATACTACTGACACAGGCTACAGAGGACAAACCTCAAATACTACTGACACAGGCTACAGAGGACCGAGCCTAAAATACTACTGACACAGGCTACAGAAGACCAGGCCTCAAATACTACTGACACAGGCTACAGAAGACCAGGCCTCAAATACTACTGACACAGGCTACCGAGGACCAGGCCTCAAATACTACTGACACAGGCTACCGAGGACCAGGCCTCAAATACTACTGACACAGGCTACAGAGGACAAACCTCAAATACTACTGACACAGGCTACAGAGGACCAGGCCTCAAATACTACTGACACAGGCTACCGAGGACCAGGCCTCAAATACTACTGACACAGGCTACCGAGGACCAGGCCTCAAATACTACTGACACAGGCTACAGAGGACAAACCTCAAATACTACTGACACAGGCTACAGAGGACCAGGCCTCAAATACTACTGACACAGGCTACCGAGGACCAGGCCTCAAATACTACTGACACAGACTACCGAGGACCAGGCCTCAAATACTACTGACACAGGCTACAGAGGACCAGACCTCAAATACTACTGACACAAGCTACAGATGAATAATACTACTACTGACACAGGCTGAAGGTAGATGAACTTCTATTGCTGGTACAGGCTAAATAAGGAATACACAAATAAACCTTTACCATGGACACAGGATAAAAGGTGTACATACACAGGTTTCTGCGTATGTGTGTGCGTGAATCCGGGGTGTATTTGTGTGTGTGTGCACGTGTGAGTGTGTGCAGGATGTGTGTGTGCACGTGTGAGTGTGTGTGAGGGATGTGTGAGTGTGCATATGTACTAGTGTGTGTGCACTAGTGTGTGTGTGTATGTACATGGGAGTGTGCATAAGTGTTAGTGTGTGTGTGTGTGTGTGTGTGTGTGCATGTGAGTGAACCTGTGTTTTAGTGTGTGTGTGTATGCGTGTGTGCATGCAGGCCTGGGCTTTCCCCAGCAGCGGCTCTTCATTTGTGCACTTAATTAATTGAATTATGCAATAATCCTGCAGCCGTATTTAGCTGGATTAACCTAGCGTTATGCCCAGTGTTCCGCCACCCTTTCACGCTGCCGGCCATAAATCCTCAAAAACCTTTTCAGCAGTCCCATGTCTCTTCATGGAACAATACGGTTACGCTTCCCACCTCATTATTCAAACAACAGTAAACAAACACTGGCAGGATTTCTGGAAGAGGTAAATTAAATGGGTGTACAGCTGTCTACAATCTCTTCATGCATTTTTAGGTTATTTTTGCTATCTCTATTTCTCTCTCCCTCAGTGCTTTATAAAAGCAGGCATGGTTAGACAAAGGAATATTAATTTCCTGAATGAAATGCTAAGCTAGCCCACCACAGAATTTCTCCAGTGACAGTTGTTCCAGTTTGTCAGAGATAATTAGCGTTCCACTTCACTCAGCCCCACCCAAATCCCCCCCCAACTCCTTCCAACTATTACTCAGCAGCACCAATAACCAATGGGGTTAAAGTAGGCGTGTCCACAGTGGGCGTGGCTTACTGGTTGAGGAAGGCGAAGAGGTATCGCATAACGATGAGGACAGAACGAGGCACCGTCAACAGGATCTTGCGGATGTACAGCGCCCTGTCGTAGAGATTGTCAATTCCTGTTGGGAGAAAGAGGGGAGGGGGGCGGGGTTACGATTCCAACCAACACTAGCAGCATTTACAACAGTTACACAGGTCCTGAAAGGTACACACTGTAGAAGTATGAAAGTTTGATGTATATAAACTATGCTATTGTGGGTTATCTTGTATAAACCATAACTTTATTGTCCTATTCCCCTTAACCCAGGTTACACTGGTTTGCTCTGACCAACATATTTACATCATTGTCTACCGTACTCTAAGCCGTCCCATAACTGTGCGGTTTCCTGATTTCATGGAAATCACACTCAGGTAGGCAAATGTATAACTGCATGCTCCTACAGCTGACTGTGCATAAACAACTGGGAGAGGAGTCTGGCTGGTATGCACGGCCTCTTCATCATGCTACATGATCTCATAAGTAAACGCCTGGTTGATTTTACCACAACAACCCTACCAAGAGAGACATTTCTGCTCTGTGAAAATATGGACACCCCCCACCCATCAGGAGTATAAAATGTCTCCCTCTTTTTTTAAGGGTGTGTAGGCTGGGGTTGACTGTAAAACGTATTATGACAAATACTTTGTGAAATGTGCTGTACGAATAAACTTTAAGTGAACCTTGACTAATTATTCATTCTGGCTTCCGTCAAATTTCTTCAATAACAAATTAATGCAGGTTAAACTGCCAAAATGTGTCAGTGAGAACACATGAGTTGTGTCTGTTGCTTCCTTAGAGGAATCACCTTTAGTCATTGTGTGTTTGTGTGTGTGTGTGTGCGTGTGTGTGGGACAGCAACAGAGGATATATGCCGTGGTTGCAGTGGTGATGGATGTGTTAATATCTTCCCTTTGTAAGACATTTGTGCTCCAGCCAAAGGATATATTGTACTGATCTGCCATTTGCATTCTGCGCTGTAATTCTGAGGCCCTCTATGTCACCCGGGATGGAGGCATCTGGGACGTAAATAACAACAATAACAGTAACGAGGGGAGCGTTTATGGAGCCATCTCCCCCGTCACAGATAATCATATGACCTTCAGCAGCGGTTTATCACGCCCGCACCCCGCACTGAGACGTGTCTGACACGCCATTCCGCTAGGCAGCACGCTTAATAGCCGATATCCATGTGGATCTGCACATTCATTGATACCCACAGAGGCTAAGCCGGATGCTATAAATAGACACTGAAGAGTAGGGCCAACAACACATACATACACACACACGCGCGCGCGCGCGCACACACACAGACACACTCACATGGACACACACTCTCTCACAGATACAGACACAGACACACACATACATACATATACATACACACACACACGCACACACAGACACACTCACATGGACACACACTCTCTCACAGATACAGACACACACATGCATACACATAGATACATACACATACACACATACAAAGACAGACAGACACACAGGGACATTCACACAAACAGTCACTCATTCGGGACTCAACCACACATAAATGTGCTTGTACGTACACACAAACAGATATAAGCTCACACACACACAGATACACAATGACACACACACGCATGCAAACACTCACACTATGGGGTAGGGCCAACAACACAGACTCACACACGGACACATACACACGCACACAGACACGGACAGACACAGAGGGACAGACAAACATACAGATACACACACACACACACACGGATACTGTCACACACAAATGTGCTCATAAACACGAATGTCTGCCTGTCCACAGACAGACAGACAGATTTTTCTGCACTCGCAATAGGGATCTTATATCTCAGAGATACACAGAGCGGTATAGAGAGAAAGTGAGCTGTCTGACCGCATCCGTCCCGGTGTGACCCGAGGATGTTCACTGAGTCAAAAAGAGATCCATTAGCCCTCAGTCAGACCGACAAAACCCAGAGGAAAACAGGTGCTCTGTTATACACACTCAATCGACTGAAAAATTGTACCTCACCATGCAAAACTGCAAAAAGACCAGCTGACAGGGCAACACGGGAAACAATAACAGTGTTTAATGGAGCCTATTATGTCTTCAGTGCCTCTCAGTATACTGGGCTACCTATAAACAGCTGGAGAGATGGGGCTAGATGAGAACTAACTTATCTGCTCATTAATAAACACAGGTGGTATCAATCCCAGCATGCTCTGTTCACAAGAAGGGCAGCAGAAGGCTCTAGAAACTGTCAATCAATACATAACAGAATCGTACCCCCATTCCTTGAAACTGTGTGTAGTCTACAGTGTTGTAGAGGTTGTATGTTAGCCTTTCTTTCCCCGGATTACCTGGTGCGGTATACTTGTTGATATTTGATTAGCATTTAGCCGTTGTCAGACCCAGCTCATTGTGCAACGCAGGTAACATCAGGGAAAAAAAAAAAAAAAAAAAAACAAAGCCAGTGTTTAAGTTGATTAACACATTTGGCCAAATCTCTGAAATCAAATCCAATCATTTCACTGGCGCTGTATCTCTGCAGTACCACACAGAGCAATTAAAATTAGCGAGGGAGAGCCAAAAGACACAAACACATTCACTAATGTGCTAAACATGCTGGTGCGCCAGCATTCAAGCTAACGGCCCTGGTAGCTGAGTAACAGTTCACTTTTGTCTCTAGCGCGACTCTCTTCATAGACATGTGCTGTGCTTGACATGTTCTTCACACAATGGGACAGTGTCACAACAATATAAATGAACAAATAAATAAATAAAATACATAAATAATGGCACTGAAAGTGATAAAAAATATGGACATTATGTGATAGGAGAACAATCAAACTGAGAATTTGGGAAGAACGCTTTGCGAAAATGCACACACACACACACAAACACACATACACACACACACACACACACACACACACACACCCACCCACATCTCCATCATGCTACCATGTAACACAAAGCATAACCATGTGTAGCTCAGAAAGCTAACACACGCACAGAAACACACACACCCTGGAGCACTGACATAAACAACTCAGTAAACTTGAAGAATGTTAACCAGTTTAACACACACACCCATTACCCAACTGACATGCAGGACCAGTAATGCTAAACCCAAAACCGTAGTGTCAATGAAAAGCTCAATGATAATACATGCAGCACAAACACAAAGCCCAGAGCACTAACACATGTGGTGCAAATACAAAGGCCAGAATTCTAGCAAGGGCATGGCCAATGCAAAACTCAGAACGTTAACACATGTAGTGCAAACAAAAAGCTCATAATGCTGACATGTGTAGTGACAGTGTGTACAGAGAAACACCTGTAACGATAACACGCAGCCCAGAGAATGAAAACAGAGCCCTATCACACATAGCTTTAAGCGGTACACACACTGTTAGCATTTGAGCTAACGGACATGGCTCAGGGCTGTTCCGCTCTGATTGGTCTGTCTTCACTAGATCTCACTTGCAAAGAGGGGTCTAAAATCTCAACATGGAAATCCCAGTAAAACAGAGCTTATCATATCTTAAAACATCTTGCAAAATGTAAGCTAAAAACCAGTTTAAAACCATTTTCATTACTTTCATATTTCTACACATACAAATACATTAAAAATCTAATTGTGAGGTAACAAAGTCACGTTGCAATATGTGAACTAAAACCTTTTTTTTTTGCATTTGCTTCATATTTGTGCATTCAAAGCACTGAAAACCATGGATATGTTCTGTTTAACATTCATGCATTTTGTGCTCCACCCTGCAGAGATCCAAACGACCATTTTCTCAGCCTGATTCCAGCTTAAAATAGCCGTGACACCCTGAAACGAGTCGCTAAATCCAGGTGCCAACTGTGAAACTGCCTTTCTGCACCACTTTTGACTGTATTCGTCTCACATGAGCAGCTAACTAGGATTCAACAGAGAAAATTCTGTGTGTGTCAAAAACTGCTATTTAAAGCAAGGACTTTTTTAAACATGCTTGTCTGGAATTCAAAAATGAGAAACCAGACAACAGCTTCCTGCAGTGACAAACAACTCTACAGAGACACTACGGACTGCTGGCCCAACAACCCAAAATCGAACCTATTTATAACAGGACACTAAATGAAAGGAGGTACTGTGCAGACAGAGCCGAATTTGAAGTGGAATAGACTTCACACAGCTCCAAATGACATAGGTACCAACACCCTGGGACTTTATCTGACAAGAGAAGAGGGTGACATTTTTAATATTCCAATAAAACAACAGAAAAACTTCACACCTCGTTTTTTTTTTTTTTTTTTTTGCATGGAACTACCATTCTATTATCCTTGCTGATTGACTGTCTCCTACAGACCTAGGGAGAAATAGCCTAGGGGTCTAGTGGTTAAGGTACATGACCGGGACCCCTGGAGTTGATGGTTCAAGCCCCAGTCCAGCCACAGCAAGAACACCATTGCTGTTGGGCCCTTGAGCAAGGCCCTTAACCCCAAATTGCTCCCAGGGGCCCTTGGCTATCCTAATCAACTGTAAGTTGCTTTGGATAAAAGTGTCTGCAAAATGACTATAATGTTACAGCTGTACACCTATGCACTCCACCAATTCACATCGCAACCAGTTCTTTCCATGCTACATGAGACATCAATCACACATCAATCAAACAATGCCATTGAAGGAACACAAAGTCAGCAGCTTGGCTTTGTACAAAGTCTCCCTTGCTTGCGTGGAACAGGTAACCATGCAAACTTGATAAAACTCATCAGCTAGTTAAAGAAACATCAATGATTAGCATATGCAAAGGAAATTATGAAAAATCCAAGATGTTCAATTTTAAGGAAGAAACCGTTTTTTTTTTTTTTTTACTGTACGAGTGAGCAGAGCTGTGCAACACTGCTGTGATGTTCTTGAATGTCCGAAGATGTCCTTCTGCCAGGGTGTGGGCAGCATTAGTGGGTTAGCAGTTTGCGGTTCCGGCCATCTGGGTTGAGTTTTCCAGACTCACACTGCTGGTATGCATGAGTGTAAATGCTAGCATTGACTTCAAACTTTCACACTGCACGGATTTACATCAATGCTGCTTCTTTTCCAGTGCATGGATTTAGTCACGGCGGGTTAAGTTGCAACGCACAAGCAAAGAAATGACACATTCATGTCTGGACTAAATAGACAATGGCCATCGTGGACTGGCTGAGTCCACACTATTACTGTTTAATGCAGAATTATTCACTGCTGTTTGCAATTACGCTTTGCACAAAGGGCAAGGAGACCTCTGTTTCCTTTAAAACTGCCACTGAACCCTGTTAAAAAACAACAAAATAACAGAAACAACAGTACAGCAGTTATCAAATTAGGATAAAAGGGAACACAACTTAACGCTCTGAGTGAATAATGCTGGCACAGAGACCTCTGGCCGCTTCTGAAGACTGCGGGAATCTACTGGCTGAAAGCGCAGCGAAGGCGGTATAATTAATCGCTCTGTTTCGTCTGATAGTTGAGACGTCCCATCAGAGCAAGATGGACCGCATGCATCATTCTGTTCAGAGTGAGTCAGAGGTAGCGTTTTCTGGTATTAAAAAAAAAAATTCCCAGAAAAGTCACAGCTGCCACCAGACAACAGGCCAGTTGTTGAAAACGATAAAGGATGATTTGGAGTGACTTATTGATACAGGAAATGATGTCATTAAAAGTCTTGCTGACACAAGGAACAGGATTGTTTCTGCACTAACTGATACAGGAAATAGGACCGTTTAAGGATTTTTCTCAAATAAAGTAGATGAGACAATTGTGAAGAATTACTGATACAGGTAAAGGGATTCTTTAACTGCTTATTGATACAGGATATCAATACAGGCTTATTGATACCTGTATCATTCGAAGACTTACTGATACAGGAAATGAGGTCATTAAATTTTTCCTTGGGAAAGAGGGAGTTCTCTAGGCCCCGGAAGTAGAGTTTGAGGACCCCAGCGACGGAGTTGATGTCGTGGTTGTTCTCCTCGTCCATCAGTGGATCATTTCCTGAGGAACCAATTTAAAAAAATGTGTACACACAGGCATCTCCATGGTAACAACATCCACACATAATTATATCCACGGGTCATAAATGGGTAAACTGGGTTTTTAAATGACTTCAAAATCCTCTGGAGAGAAACCAAACTTTGTTTCTAAAACAAGTGTAGAAATGTGGCAGCTGAAACATTCAAGTCCGGTTGTGTTCCAGAGGTGCTGAGGATTATAATGACTGAAAGCATGTTTCTTTCCCTAACAGGATCTCACATTCTTATCACTGAAGCTTGTTATCAGGCCGAGGTGGGACTTCCGAATCTTACCTCTCTCAAAGGAGTTCTTGATGTCGTTGACCTCCAGCTGAGACCCTGACACTCGAAATATTCCCTGGTGCTGGAGACCTGAAGTTCAATCAATTAATTAATCAAACACTGAATCAATCAACCAATTAACCAATCACTCAATCAATTAATTAATCCAGTCAGTTGATCAATCTCACCCATCATATATATTTTTATACACAGCATTTTCAAACAACATTTCATGCAAACAATTTGAGTAATAGGAGTAATATTCATAATTGAAGTAAATAACTTTTCACATAAATTATATTTATTATTTTAATTTCATTTTGAAAAAAAATCAAACCATTTAATTCATGTTTGAATTTATGATACATATTCAAATGGTTTTTGTGTCAAATGTTTTCTACAGGTGTGTGAACAGTGAATAGTACACAGTTTAGGTCTATTTATATTGGTTTTCAACATACAATAATATACAGGCAAATTTGCTTCAATTTGCTTTCAGTGAAAGCTTTTCTTATCTCAATAATTGTTATAACCAAAAGGAAATGCCTAATGAAAACAGTTCCATTAGGAGCAGCTCCATATACTCAGATATTATTATTATTTCAATTAAGAATATTTGCATATTATATAAGCAATGTGCCCTTGAGAGGATGGAAAGTCTTTGAAAAGTTTGTGAGTTGAAAATGGAAAATATGGAATATCATGCGTTACCTATTCCCTTCCTGGCAGCCATTTTGCAACAATTACCTGGTTTTACCAACCCAGCAGGGCCAGGCAAAAAATAAAATAGAAGACACGCAAAAAGGCTTGCTTCTCCACCCGAAAGGGAATTCACTGGGAGAGTGGAGATGATTAAAGTCTTGTCAAGCGCCCTTCAGGTTGGATTAGCATTTTATAATGAGAACGGTCAGAGTTCGACTCTGAGCTAAATTAGTTTGAATTAGGCTAAATTAGCCTTTCCGTGCCCTCCATGGAACAGTTATATAGCTTTGTCTGGGGAAGTCAGTCTCTGGGAAATTAAAGCAAGGCTGAACTATCACACCTACAGCAGTCAGACTCAAGATGATATCCTTTGCAAGGTCTTTATTGACTTGGTTCATCGAGAGAGAGAGAGAGCCTCTCCTTCTCTCAAACTGTCTCAGAGCCCTGCATTCAGTCCTGAGACTTTTCACAACAATCTCATGGCAACCTTAATGAAGGTTTTAGTTTCTTCCATCTTAAACATGCAGAGCAAACAGGTTTAAATCTAAACAGCTTTCTCTGTATGACTGTGACTAACACAGAATAGCTTTGAGTGTAATTGTACCAAAAAAAAAAGACTGCACCTACCGTATAAATGGCACTGCAGTGTTGGCACTCAGATATATTTTGACAGATCTCAGATCAGTAAATGCCATGCATTCATGTGGCTGGTGTGACACACAGCTGTACCAGGAGCAGAGGCTTTTACTCAACGAGCCACCAGAAGGCCCTAAATTTGCATACCTTCTCACCCTTTTATCAACGCATGCATGAAATTCATTTATGACATTTAGCCCTCCAGTCCAGCAGGGGGCAGAGTAGGAATATTTCCATACATGGACTTAAGCCCCAATTAAATGCTGAGCTAAAAAGGACACACGGCTGCGCCACAAACTGGTGCTTTCATTCACAGGTGGCCCTTCTGTTTGAGATTTTCCAAAAGCAATGTCCCCCCCCATTTATTTTCTCTTCCTTGGGGGGGGAGGGGGAGGTTGAGTTAGGGGGTGGAACCCACAAAGTGGTTTGTTTAAAATTCCCAGAATTCCAGGAGCTGAGTACCTCTGCTTATGCATAGTGAGGACAGTGTGTGTTTTTTTTCCTATACAGACAGTCACGGGCAGGCGAGGAGCACTGAGGGAATAGGACTGACTCACCGTAGAGATTGATGAACCGAATGCAGCTTTCCACCACCCGAGGAATAGCCTGTCCAGAATCCTTAAAAGGGGATCAGACAAAAGGGTTGTGAATATTTCTGTGAGCCTGACATAATCTCTGCATGCACACTGACTTTGTAGTACATGCTGTATGTGAGTCATTGAACCAAATGAGGGGGAGGCTTACAGAAGACTAATACAGACTTGCAAAACCCAGCCCAGACCTAAGTCTCTGTATTATACACACACACTCAGGGCATTGGTCTCTTTTTTAAATTGGCTTCAATTGTTTGCATTGTTAAAAAACTAAGGTATTGTCAGGAAATTAGATTGTGTGTTTGTGTGTGGTTTGTCTGTATGATGTGTGTGTGTGTTCCTGTGGTTTCTCTGTGTAGTGGTGTGTGTGAAAGTGTGTGTGTGTGTGTGTGTGTGTGTGGGTGTTTCCCTGTATAGTGTGTGTGTGTGTGTGTGTGTGTGCGTGTGGTTTCTCTGTATGATGTGTGTGTGTGTATGTGTATTAGGTTTCTCTATATAGTGTGTGTGCCTGTGTGTGTATTAGGTTTCTCTATATAATGTGTGTGTGTGTGTATTAGGTTTCTCTATATAGTGTGTACGTGTGTGTGTGTATTAGGTTTCTCTATATAATGTGTGTGTGTGTGTATTAGGTTTCTCTATATAGTGTGTGCGTGTGTGTGTGTGTATTAGGTTTCTCTATATAGTGTGTGCGTGTGTGTGTATATTCGGTTTCTCTATATTGTGTGTGCATGTGTGTGTGTGTGTGTATTAGGTTTCTCTATATAATGTGTGTGTGTGTGTGTATTAGGTTTCTCTATATAGTGTGTGTGTGTGTGTGTGTGTATTAGGTTTCTCTATATAGTGTGTGCGTGTGTGTGTATATTCGGTTTCTCTATATAGTGTGTGCGTGTGTGCGTGTGTGTGTATATTCGGTTTCTCTATATAGTGTGTGCGTGTGTGTGTGTGTATATTCGGTTTCTCTATATAGTATGTTCGTGTGTGTGTGTGTGTGTGTATTGGGTTTCTCTATATAATGTGTGTGTGTGTGTGTATTAGGTTTCTCTATATAGTGTGTGCGTGTGTGTGTGTATTTGGTTTCTCTATATAATGTGTGTGTGTGTGTATTGGGTTTCTCTGTATAATGTGTGTGTGTGTGTGTGTGTATTTGGTTTCTCTATATAATGTGTGTGTGTGTGTGTATTGGGTTTCTCTGTATAATGTGTGTGTGTGTATATTAGGTTCCTCTATATAGTGTGTACGTGTGTGTGTGTGTGTGTGTGTGTGTGTATTAGGTTCCTCTATATAGTGTGTGTGTGTGTGTGTGTGTGTGTGAGGTTTGTCTATAAGGAGGCATTTCTTTGGCTCAGCCCAGGGCCCACAGCAGCAGCTGGGTGCTCTGCATAAATAACGCTCCATCACGAGGCAGAAACTCCAGGCAAAAGAGGGGGAGCAGTCTGTCAGAGCTAAACGCTTCCCTCTCCGCCTGATGGTGCATTATGCTCACCTCTCTGCCTCCACACCAACCGTCTGCTCCTTGAGCAACGGGGCCCTTTCACTTAACACTGCTAAGGATCCGCACATGGCCGAGGGACAAACAGCAACCACACTCCACAGGATAAGTGGGACTCAGCTACAGCAATGCTACACAGGATAAGTGGGACTCAGCTACAGCAATGCTACACAGGATAAGTGGGACTCAGCTACAGCAATGCTACACAGGCTAAGTGGGAATCAGATACAGCAATGCTACACAGGATAAGTGGGAATCGGCTACAGCAATGCTACACAGGATAAGTGGGACTCAGCTACAGCAATGCTACACAGGATAAGTGGGACTCAGCTACAGCAATGCTACACAGGATAAGTGGGACTCAGCTACAGCAATGCCACACAGGATAAGTGGGAATCAGATACAGCAATGCTACACAGGATAAGTGGGAATTAGCTACAGCAATGCTACACAGGATAAGTGGGAATCAGATACAGCAATGCTACACAAGATAACTGGGAATCGGCTACAGCAATGCTACACAAGATAACTGGGAATCGGCTACAGCAATGCTACACAAGATAACTGGGAATCAGCTACAGCAATGCTACACAAGATAACTGGGAATCAGATACAGCAATGCTACACAGGATAAGTGGGACACAGCTACAGCAATGCTACACAAGATAACTGGGAATCAGCTACAGCAATGCTACACAGGATAAGTGGGAATCAACGACTGAATGGGGAAAAAATGAGACAGTATGATGTATTAAACTATGGGCAGAGCAAGCTGTGACCAATTTATTTACAAAAAACAAACATTAACTTTCCTCCTTTTTCTTCCAGTTTGGAATGCCCATTCATATTAAACATATTCAATTCTGCAACTGCTGCTGAGATAACTTGGAGAGAGAGTGCAGAAATGCAAGCCTTTCAAATAAAATATGTTACTTAAATAAAAAAAGAAAAAACAAAGTATAAGCTCTGCTCAACTTTTCTGGCAGAACTGAGTCATTTTGATTGTCCTGTTCATCTATGAGTCAATCCCACCATGGGGATAAATGACATGAGCTCTGGGCCTGAGCTGGGCGATGCGGGCTGAGCCTGTAGCTGTAAACCTTCCCAGTTCAGCCACACAGGTGATAAATGATGACAGGAAGCAGCCGTGCAGTTAGAACAGGGGCGAGTGCAAGGGACCAGGAAGTGCAGGCAGGAGACAGGAAGTTGGAAGGTAAAAGACAGGAAGCTGCAGTCAGGAGACAGGAAGTGAAGTAGTAGCCCTGAGCCAGCAGCAGCTCTGTACTCTACCTGGTGTCGGATGTGCGAGTTCCGTCGTCCACGGCTACGAGCATTGGAGAGTGAGAGAGACAGAGACAGAGAGAGAGAGAGCACAAGGGAGGAAAACAAAGGCATGAAACCAACATCAAATACACCCCGCTCTCTGAAAAGCCACCGACCCCCAAAGTCCCAATGGTCTACCCACAGACTTCTGTAACGCTGCCGTCTCCAAGCTGGGAGTGGGTGTGGGGGGGGAGGGCATGAGGAGAGGCAGAGGGAGAGGGAGAGGGCAGAGGCACTGAACTGTGGAGCATTTCCCTGCTCTCCTCATGCCTGCTCACTCCGTGGATCTTAAACACGGCCTGTCATCACTGCCTGCTTCTGGCCATATGGGTGGAGGGAGGGCAGGGGGTGGGTGGGGGGGTGATGCGAATGGCGAATGCCTGTCAGTTGTGCTGCCCCATGGGGAATAAGTGGGATGGGTGGGGGGAATGTTAAAATGCTGGCCCCCCCCCAGTCATAGCCCCCTCCATCCCAAACCCCAAGCACCCGCTGTGAGCTGTCAGTTATCAGATTCTCTCTCTGCACTCTGACAGCCCCCTGTCCTCCCTGTTTGTACCCCCCCCCAGCTTGGAGATACAGCATTACAGACAGAGCTGAAGATCACTGACACACAGAAACCAGACCGGTCCGGTCTCAGGGAACCCTGAGAAGGAGGATAGTGGAGGGGGAGGCGAGACTCAAGTGAGTACCTGGACAAAGGCCTCCAAACTGCCATTGAACAGTTTAGCATTAAATATGGAGCGCGGCCGGGGCTTGCGCTGTTTCCCTGGCTTTGGGGGGAGGGTGGGAGGCCTATCACATGGGAAAAGGTGTTACTAAAGTACAGGTAGCAGCGCTGGACAAACTTCAGCCCAGCTCAGCTCAGCCGCCTGACTGACAATCAGGCCGGCATTTAGCTGTGCTTGTTACTCTGAGGTTGCAGGTTTGATTCCCAGTTAGGGTACTCGTGCTGTACCCTTGAGCGAGATACTTCACCTGGATCACTTCAGTACACATTCAGTTCAATGAATGGATAGTGTGGAGAAATATAAACTGTGTAACCCAAAGACAGGCAGACGCACACACGCATGCATGCACGTACACACACATACACACACACACAATCCTTGATTGAATGAAACTGTGTTGGTTGTTTAATATATTGAAGATGTTCCAGATGCTTCCAGGACAGTGCTTATGGAGTTGAGGCATTCTCTGCTTGTGTGTGTTTTTTTTTTTTTTGCCCTTCGCTGTGGAAACGGTTGCCAAGGCCACGATCCAGGCCCCGCCCTGGCTGAGCAGCTGATCCCGGGCGGCAGCAGTGGCGGCTGCAGTGGCGGTATCGGCAGAGATGGCTCTGTATGATAACCCTGCCTCTCACTTCCAGAGCGCATCAAAAGGCCAGGGAAATGCCAGTCCCACTGGGGGCTTGCGTGTGCGTGGCAACGGCTGCGTCTCCGCCGGCAACGGGGGGATGGGGTGGGGGCGGGGGGTAGGGGGTTTGGGGGGGTCGGGGAGCTCAGGCTTGGGGAGGTCAGCGGGATGTGTCCTGGGGAGAGGTCCACTGCCCCCCCCCTAGACACCACCCAACCTGACAATCACACTCAACACAATGGAGGATTTCAACCCTCCACTGGGAAAAAAAAAAGGTGAAGTCTTCAGATATCTGCCTGAGATATTCGCCCCTTCATCAACAGCCAATACGCACGGCACAGCAGAGGAAATCTGTCTGGGGTCTGTCAGATACAGCAAAGGATTTATAAAAACTGATCTAGTCTGTCCTGTCTGTCATCTTCATGTACATTTCTTTTTAAAAGCTGGAACATTTTGTCAGTGTGGGTAAAATAAACAGCATTGCATCTCTATTTTTACCTTTTTTGAGACGTATGCATGAATAGCCAGCTCTCATTATCATTGGCTCTGTGCTGCCAGTGTTTCTGTGACTAATAGTCAAGTTAATCAGTTAACTCAAACACCAAGTAACTAAATACATTTTTAGTACATGTTAGTTTTTTTCATAATTCATTAGTAGGTGGCAAGGTAGGGGAGAACAGGCTACACTGGTTGGACACCAATGGCCAAGAGAGGGTCTGAGAATCTACACAGTGTCCCCTACAGTGTCAAGCTATGGACTTGAACACCAAAATATTTTTTACACTATGACAAGCCCCGGCATGCTCCGTCCTAAACAATCCACCATTTACATACAAGGCTGTTTGTTATTCCTCTGGTTTGCATATAAAAGTACCCTCATGTGGAGGAAAAACTACTTTGACACAGTCTTCTCACAGCCTTCTTCTGCAGTGCAATCATGACACAGGAGCAGAGGCCCCTGGGAAATGCAGTTTTTTTTTTTTTTTTCTTTTTTCCCCTCAGTGTGCGGTGCCATGCCGGGCTCAGGGCCAAAAATCAGACTAGCGTGGGAGTGTGGAACATCTGCTGTGCTCTTTCGTGTCAGTCAGGTTGATGACAGCGGAGCGTGTGACTCCTTTACTAATTTAAAGCGGACAACCAGGGTTGTTTGGAGGCTCAGGGCTCTCCACGGTTCAGAGACCTGGGGCGGAACGACTAACGGTGCATTCAGAACTTTCATGGAAAACGTGTGGCAGCTCTCTTCAGGAGCTGGGGTGAGCAAAAGAGTCGCTTGCGATTCCACTTTCTGCTCCACTTCATGTAGCGACAGGTAGCTGCCCCTAGCTGCGCTGTGGACGGTGGAAAATAAGGAGTGTTTTTCCCATTTCCATAGAATTAGCAGGAAGCTAATTAGAGGGGGGGACTTTTGCACCTCACTCACTCTGGTTTGTTTGAGGTGGGGCGTTAGGCCTTCTTATCCACTGATTCTGGTGAGGAAGAGGATTATCCATGCAGGTGTGAATGCACTCTGAGAGTGTTGGCTTCTGAGTCTTTCTATCCTGATGTGTGCTAAAGGAGGACAGGCAGAGAGGGAGAGGGAGAGAGAGAGAGGAGAGGGAGAGGGACAGAGGTCTTACCTGGTGGTCATGTATTCTGGGCGGTGACCTGTAAAGATGAGAGAGAGAGAGAGAGAGAGGGGACGTGAGAGAGGGCATTTGTGCCAGTGGCACATGCACGCACTCACACACGCACGCACGAACGGATCCTCACAAACATGTGCATGCACACACAGACAGAAAAAAGACACACTCACACAAATTTATAATAGTGCACACACACACACGCACACCCCACTCACACTAAAAAGCAGAGGTGCACAACAACACAATCACTGTAGCTTGCTGAGTGAATGACCTTCTAACAGCACATATGCACACACACACACACACACACACACACACACACACACAAAGGAGAGAACTCCATGACCATCTGCTGGGTGCAGCAACATGATGGCGCTTGTCAGGGTGACACTACGACGGGCCGGGAGGCGCACCATGTTTCGCTCATTGCGTTTGGGGTTTGACTGAGAACACAAAGGCTGGCAGCGAAAGCCCTGGGTAATTAAAGGCCTGAAGCTGACAGATTTATTGGGACCACCCAGAAGCCGCTGCTATTGTTACCGCTGCCGCGCGGGCTGCAGTGCTTATGCTGGGAGTAAAGCTGCCCAACCCGACCCCCCCCGTCCGAGAGAAAACTCTTTCATAATGGACCGACTGCGATACAAGTGCCTGGGGCCTGTTTCCTACACACAGGCTGTACCATGGTTTGGGGGAGGGGGGGTCAATTTAACTTAAATTCAGTCAACTAAAGATATTCATTGAGAATTGCAAAATCTTCATAGGTCATTGTTTTAAGTCATGAATTCAATGTCAGTCTATTTAAATGGTACTGACCTCCTGCCATGAACTTTACTGTGGAGCACACTTCTCAACCTTTATTGTTTTTTAACCATTTCCCCCCCACAACCTCAACCCCTACCCCAGACTGAACTTCGCAATTAGACCCACCTCACATTTAGTGGGCGGAGTCATTAAATTAATTGTAAACTGAAAGTACTTTAAGATCACTGAAAAAAATGTGCTGTGATTGAGCGTAACAAAACTGCAGATGGTTTTGGCTTTAACGACAAGTAAGCGAAATTATGCTGCAGCAGCGTATTTGAAGGTCATTAAGTCGAGACTAGAGACTCCCCAAAGCCAATGAGCACTACTGTCAGCCATGTGGCTCATTTCTGCCTCTGTAATAAGGTCAGCACTGTGGCATGGAGCAAGTCCTTATTAATATGCACAGCTCAGTGGAAAATTAAAAAGCACCTCTGGATCTGACTTGCACTTTGGGGAGATGTTTCACTCTCAGGGAGAGACAAATTCTTTTAAAAATTTGTGTCGAGAACAAATGAAAACACATACGAGCATGACACACTGGCCCTCCCTTCCAATTACCACTGACACAAACGCATGGCCTGACCCCAACCATCGGGGGGCGCTCTGACACACACACAGAGGAGCTGTACCGCAGGGTGAAACTGAGGAACCCTGCCAAGTTGTCAGACTGCAGGAGGCTGGCGTGAGCCCACTGCGGGACTCCTGTCTCAGCCCAGAAACAGACCCAGGACACTGGAGGAACTGGCACCACAGAGTCTCTATCACCACCAGATACTCAGCTCTGTGCTCTTACCACTGAAAGTTCTGTCACAGATTCTATAGACACACCAGATACTCAGCTCTGTGCTATTAGCACTGAAAGTTCTGTCACAGATTCTATAAACTCACCAGATACTGAGCTATGTGGTCTTAACTCAAACAGTGACCCAAAGAAAACACTGAGGCAATGGGTGCAATGGATTTTCTGGTAGTGCATCTCTGAAAACCCTTGCTGCCAGCTGGATCCTAATGTAGTTATAAAGGAGGAAGGACAGAAGAGGATGGCTGTGGCAAAATTCCTGGTGAATCTAGAGTCTGTGGCCAGGCTGGTAGGGGGTAGGGGGTGGTGAGACATATGTATGCACTGTGTCAGGTCATTATTACCGTCTCCCAGTGTCCTCTTCAGCAGGTCGTGCTTGGCCTGCAGCTTGGAGATGAGATTGCTGCCCTCCAGGTACTCCCGGAATTTCTGTGAAAAAAAAAACAAAAAACAAATTTGGAGTTAATTACGCTACCTGATTAAGACAGCAAGTGATGGTGGGGCTCTCTGTCACCAATTCACTGCTGAGCGGCTGAAGGACAAACGAGGTGGGGGCTGGATCAGCGACAGCAGACTCCACACAGCGTATTACCCACCTCCCGCAGAGCCGGCCTCCCGCTGCGCTACCGCAGAATCCGCAGAACACAAACCTTCCGCCAACTCATCTACTGCGCCGTTTCTACGGCGATGTTTTGCATCCATATATATTGCAGCCCCAATGCGCTCCGCATTTCTGCTATCAATTTTTCAGACATGCATGCTTTCCCCACACAGCAGACAACACCGTGACACTGCTATACATCAATCACGGCCAGGATGTTTGCACTCGCAAAGCTATTCCAGCGTAAAGACATCTCTATGCTCAAAGTCTAACATAGCAGAAGCATCACCCAGCAACACTGGCTGAGGCTCAGAAAAAACATCTTTACACACAACTGTGAATTTTACCCAGTGCCAGTACCGCGGTTTTTAACTCTGGTGCTGGAGTAAGGTGTACTGGATCAGCATCTAATTTAGACCTATGAAACCAAGCAAGGTGAGTTAACTGTGTAATGTACCGTGGTAAGTGACTGATTATGTTCTGAGTATAGGTGCTCTATTTCATTGGTATACCTGAGTCCAGGTGTTGGGATGAAAACACTTCATGCGATGCATTTGATGCCTATATTCAATTTCACCTCTCGTTAAATACGTAAAGGAGGTGCCTGCAGGGGGCGCTCACCATGAAGTAGAACTGCTCGGTCTCCTGCTGGTTGGCCCTCCTCTTGGCGATGCTGGGCTTGCTGAGGTAGGTCTCAGACACCGTGGACTTGACCGACTCGGTGGAACGGCTGTGGTGGAAGCATTCGGACACGTCGTAGTCCTCGATGGTCACCATGTCCTGCAGCGTGGTCAGCGTGGCCTCGGAGGTCTTCTTCACCTGAGAGACCATGGAGGGGGAAACGTTAGGAAAGGTGAATGACTGGAGTGTGCAAGGTCATTAATGATGTCACAATGGGCTAGTGGAACACTACCAAGGCGCATTATGTGTGTGTCCCTGGCTATTATTGATGTCACAATGGGTTTACAGAATATTACCAAGGTGTGCTATGTGTATGTCCCCAGCTATTAACGATGTCACAATGGGTAAATGGTGAGGGGGAATGTTACACAAATTCCTTTGTGTACAGATATGCCAAAACCTGTCATGCTGTTTCACAATAGTGTGAGCTTCCCAGATTTGGCAGAATTGAGCAAACATTGCCAGGAGACGGTGACAGAAGTTAAGAAGTTCATAAGTCATTAGAGAAAATTTTCAGTGAAATAATAAACAGTGATTTTGCTCTTCAACCTGTAATTAATATTTGTTGTTCTATACTCCAGCATAGAACTGAGTGCTTTATGGCAGGTATACAGAACAATCACTCCGTACTGCAAAACGTCCATAGGATGTCATAGTTAACCTTGCTTGCAAACTTTGAATTATCTGATGAATCCAAAGGTGCACTACAAGTGTCTCTATTCCCTTTAACAATGCCACAATAGCAACTGTCTGCCTATCAACATCTAGCCTAATTGGGGCTACTTACTTTGCGTTACCCAAACAAACACAGGACACAACACAAAACAGTCAGTTAACCATCACAGAGAGCCACACGCACATACACCATTTCACAGGGGGAGGAGCGGACAGAGAAAGTAGGGGAGCATGTGTGCGTGTGTGTGTGTGACAGAGAGCTCACGTAATGCAGAGGCCTGTGTGTGTGTGTGTGTGTGTGTGTGCGCATGTGTGAGTGTGTGCACCTGCCGTGCTGAAGCAGGTGCTAGGTCTCAGGGCGGGGTGTGAGAGAGGGGGCAGCGGGGTGGAAAGGTACCCAGCGTTGGCAGGGCACTCACCCAGAAATCCCCACAGTCACACCGGCCACACGCCAACATTAAAAACCTGCTCCTGGCTTTCCCAAAAACACAAAACAGCACAGACGAACTGAAACTCTACACAAGTTTTTAATTTAGATTTTTAGACTTGCTCATTTTTCTCCAGGGAAGGAAAACAATGTGAGTTTTATAATTAGGCTTCACTGTAAATGCGGTACTTGCATTCTGAATGAACGGTGCAGAAACCCTGATTAAGTGGCACAGGAAAGAGGCCCACAGGAAGGGCGCAAACCTAACCACATCAAGTACACACAGTGAAGTAAGCAAACCATACGCTGACTGGCATGTTTATGTACATATATGTTTAGGGAATGACCTACAGGCTAACAGGCCCCATCCCTTGCTACTCGGCCTTCACTATAAACTGCACATTGTACATGCACACAAAGACTTGGACCAGATCCATGCCTCATTTGAGTAGAGTCACCACTACAAAATACATATTCCTCAGTACAGAAATCCTGTTAAATAGCAGCTGCCAAAAAGATAAGGCACAGGTCAAGACAAGACCAATGGAGGCATTGTGGGAGAAATTCAGGGTGTCCATCTGCCAAAAAACAGCACAGAGATGAAAGTGCCGAATGAATTAGACAACATAAACAGCAATTATCCCGGGTGCACAGTTACAATTGCTTTGCGAACTCTGCGTTTTCAGAGTTCATACCCGTGAGAGGACATGTTGGAGCTAAGCAGGAGTTGTGTAAATCCAGTATTTTTTTTTTTTTTTAGAAAAAAATTAAGAATAAAAGCATATTTTTCTCCATGGCTGCTTTTGCCCGGCTTACAGTGGAGGGGTACCAGCACAGAGTCTGCTTGGCCGGCTCAGCCCCCCTCCCTGCGCCCCCCCTTCCCCTTCAGACCCCTCTCACAGAGGGATGTCCAGTGCTCAGGCCGGGGGCCCGGTCTCATGGTGGGACCGATGCTCTCCGGCTCGCCGTCTGGTGGAGGCAGGGCACCCAGCTGTCCTCCCGCGGAGCTACACCTTCCTTATCGGACCAGGGAAGGAAAAAAAAGGCACCCAGCAAAAAGCTGTTAAAATGCCATCAATTATTCAGGAAACAACTAGTTACCAGTGTTGACTGCTGGATTCAATTATGCCGCGGGTTTTCAGAAGCTTCCTTGATAACACATGTGCCTGCGGGCTGTATGGCTCTGGAGATCCCCAGCCACCTCCCACAGGCCCCCACCAAAGCCTCGTTTAACTCCTCCCGCTCTACTCCCACGGCAGGCACGGTCGAACACTACATCTGAGAGATTAAGGAGTTAACAGGAAATTCGGTTCAGCTAGAAGCTCTTACTGACTCACTCGCTCGCCTGCCCACACACTCACTCATTCACCAATTCACTCATTCACTCATAGCAGACCTGGAACGCTTTAGATTCTGTGGTGACAGTCCAAACGTGTAGCCCAGTGGTAAAACCTCTGAATTATAGTGATCGATCTGATACTGCTTGACACGAACAAATATAAATGTATGTGTCAGAAAGAATTTGGGCACATGCACTGCCATGCTTCTGTATCTGCAGGTGCTTGCTGGTTTGTTGTGTGTCTATGGATATCTGTAACTAGAGGGAATTAAATTCCAGCCACCTCTATGTCTGTCTGTCTGTCTGTCTGACTGCTTGTCTGTCTATCTACCATCTGTCTAAGACAGCTGTGCGATTTCTCCAAAACCAAAGGAGAGCAGCAGGAAGAAAACGAATGGACGGACTGTGAGACGCACATTTTGCAGCGTTAACTCGACTTGAGTGAGTCACAGTTCATCTAGATCCAAAGATTTAAAAAAGAGAAGGAAAACTGATAGAGACAGAGGAAAAAAACAACACCCCCACACATGCACACGCACACACACACACGCACACACGCGCACACACACACATACATACACGCAAGCACACACACACACACACACACATACATACACACCCACACACACACGCACGCACACACACACACACACACAGACAGGGAGGACAGGAAGTGGGGCAGGCAGGAAAGAGGGGTACAGTGATACCTGCTTTGGGAGATGCAGGCCGAGGTTAGGAGGATGGAACGGCTCATACAGGGAGAGAGACAGTTAGAGAGAGAGAGGGAGAGAGAGAGGGGGAGAGAGGAAGAGAGAGAGAGAGAGAGAGAGAGAGAGGGAGAGAGAGAGCGAGAGGGAGAGGGACAGGGAGAGAGAGAGGGAGAGAGAGAATGGGAGAGAGGGAGAGAGAGAGAGGGGGAGAGAGGAAGAGAGAGAGAGAGATAGAAGGAGAGAGAGGGAGAGGGAGAGAGAGAGAGGGAGAGAGAGAGTGGGAGAGAGGGAGAGAGGGGGATTGAGGGAGAGAGAGAGGAAGAGAGGAAGAGAGAGGGGAGGACAGGCGGAGGATGGAGGTTAAATATTCATCCCCTCCTTCATTACTGAGGGATCCAGGAAGCAGCTGCTCCTGGTACACATTAAAAACAAGGGCAGGAGGAGAGCAGGGTCACCCACACAGGCACCAGCATCACCACTCTATCCGGACATCTCCAGGGAGGGGGGGATGTATCCTCTCTGTGGCCTTGTGGTGTGTTCTCACATTCATATTTTAGACATTTTCTATCCCCTTCATCCAGAGCATCATGTACACATAACAACACTCACACACTATCCAGTTACACAGCGGGATATCTCACCAAAGCAAGTTAAGTCAAGTACCTTACTTGGCAGTAGAGTGGTAGTAGGATTTGAACCTGCAGCCTCTGAGTTACAAGTCCAGCTCCATAACCATTATGCTATTCTCCCACCTCCAGGAGTGCACAGCCCTTCAAAAAGGCCCAGTGAGCTGGTGAAGGCTGGTGAAATAGGCTCCTCTGTCTGTCTGTAACATGTGGGATACAGTATGTACCGGTATTATGGCTGTACACTGATACTACAGAACAGAATGCGTGTTAATAACTGCTGAGCTGTCGTTTCCCTGACTAATCTAGAGTCCGGGATAGTGACAGCAGCGGGAGGCCAGGGAATGAAATGCGCTATCTCTGAAAGCACATCAGCGCAAACAGGAAAACATAAGGTACGCAGATAATGTAGTCAAGTCTCACCGGCAGGTCTCAACATTATCTCCTCGAGCTACACAAACAAACGTCTCGCGCGCTGACAATCTCGGCCCACGATCGGGGATAAAATGCCTGCTCCACAGCGGAAGCTGATTGGCTGGCAAGTGTGCAGACAAAGCCGCCCCCCCCATCCCCCAACACCCACAGTCTGTCAATAAGAAATCACAGAGACTGTCCTTCAAATTACGGGGGTGGGCGGAGGGGGCTGGGAAGAGATAAAAAAGGTCGGATGTGAGACACAATTTTTGGTCATCCCAAGCCAGACCAACGGACGTGACTGCGCTCCCCCAAAAGCTCAAGGGGGCGGGGGGGTGATGATGAGTCACTTCCTCCCCATGTCTCTCGATCTGTTGCTTTCCACCAGGGAGCACTCAGATTAAAACGTATCAGTCGGACATGAACCTTAGCCGGCGAAGACTCCGAGCGAGATTAAGACACGGTTACTCCGAGAGTCTAATGACAAGACTAAAGACAAGACTGGAATAACGAAGGATAAGACACATTCTGACGGTGACGGTGGCTCAGATCCGGAAAGCTGATAGAACAGATAGCTATTCATTACATTACATTTTAAGCATTTAGCAAACACTCTTAGCCACACTGAGTTGCACAATATGCATTTATAAAGCAATTTAATTATAAAGGTGAAGTACCTTGTTCCAGGGAACGGGGGCAGTGCCCTACCTTCAGCCTCTATGTCACAAGCTTAGCTCCATCACCATTATACTAAACTGCCAACCCATTCTCAGCTTGTGTTTTTTTTTCCTGCTTCAAACTCTCATGACAACTATTATGCCCTGCGACCTGAAAGATTCATCGCCTAAAAGATTATCTATCCCTCACTAGATCTGGATGAACGATAACATCAAATATGGCTACCCATGCAAAAGATGTTATTATGGCAATAATAATAATATAATTATGAAATTAATAAATAAAAGAGGCCCGCTTTCAGCCTGGAGCTGGTGATGCTGTCAGCTTCACGTGGCCTCGACGGACGGTGATGACTGTTTAATGTCTGCGCGAAGGAAAATGCCGCAGACCCAAAGCAGGCCCGATTCCCCCAGACGTCCGTAATCCACACAGTCACGGTTTTGCATGGGGGCCGAGCTGCCCTCAAACGGCCC
This sequence comes from Albula glossodonta, assembly GCA_019788955.1. Classification (NCBI taxonomy): domain Eukaryota; kingdom Metazoa; phylum Chordata; class Actinopteri; order Albuliformes; family Albulidae; genus Albula; species Albula glossodonta. The sequence continues at coordinate 2,340,554 of JAFBMS010000127.1, forward strand.
CCATTCCAGCTCATTAGACGTTGTAATGTGAGCAGCTGAAAGCACAGAGCATCCAAAACACACACATGGCTTGTGAGCCACAGTTCTGACCAGGGGCAGAGATTGACAGATATCCAATGATACTTCAAAGACTTGAAATAGAATGTGTTTTTTGTATTTGATGTACTCTGCCTGAAAATAATTTTATTTTACAAAATTCACTGGCTGCATTAATATCGAATCCACCAATGGCTAACACAGCTAGACTTGTCCAGCCATCATGCGTTACGATACAGATCCTCAATTTATTTTAAAGTGTTTGTGACATTATGTTTGAAAAGGCAGAGGTTTTACAGAAAATTCAGCACCACTCCAGTCCTGAGGGGGGCACTCACCTCTTCATTCTCGATCTTCAGTGTGGCGAGGCGGGACTGCAGCTGCTGGAATCTCAGCATGAGCTCTGCCTGCACAGGGGGCTGCGCTGTAATCTGGCACACCTGACAGAGGGTAGAGGAACATGTCACCTGACAGGAAGTAGCAGTCACATGACAGGAAGCCCATAGAACCTCCACTCAGACCTGAGTTAGACACATGCTAAAAACACTGGTAAAATCTGGAGACATTCCAACAGTTCTTGGATAATTTTCAAAGAAACAAACGACCAAACTAAAAACAAAATTAATTCATTTAATTTTGTTCTGGATATTAGTTAAAATAGGTTTCTTATAAAAGTGTTGGTAGCTTACAGAGATTTCTCCTAAGGGGTTAAAGTAATTTAAGTGGTTATTTTACCCAGAGCTGTTTAAAGTTGGGGGGGGGGGGACCGCATTTCACAAAGACTGAGTCATCTAGACATTCTAGAAAAATGTGCTGACGGTGAAAACAGACATGATATCAGTGAGACAAAACAGCCAAGCTTGGAACAAAATCCCGTTAAACCTCAATAAACATGTGACTTAACGTGGCTTGAAGGTAAACGAGACCACTTCGGCCTGTTTTTCCTCTCGTAAAGGCAGGTTTGGCTGATCTGGCTCATTAAAAACGTGGAAACAAACACCGAAGCCAACAACGAGCCAAACGCCGAAACAACCTACCATTTAACCCATTAAATACAGAGCGCTCCTCATTAGGCATTTCTTAAAACATATGCTTTTCCTCTATGCCTGGACATAGTTTTCTTTCTTTTTCAGAAAATATGTCTACTACTCTGTATTGTAAATACATTACCTGTAAATACGCAATTATAAGAAAGCATTAAAAAAAAATTAAAACAAAGCTAATTAAATTCTCAAGTTCCTTTTTTACACAGGAAAACAGGAAATAGGAAAAGAGAAGGAGAAAACCATGACAAGTGCCACTGATCAGAAATTCGTGGAAGAACTTTCCAGTACTTCTGATGGCATACAGAGAATATTCCGGTACATTTCAGCTGGGAGTTCACATTGGCGAGACAAGAAGCTGCAGTGAAACAGTGGGCAAGCAGATCTGTTAACTAAACATATGCTGACTGCAGTTTTACTGACAGCATGGAAAATAAATGTTTACTATTGCATCTGCAGTGTGGAAAACAGTGAAGGATAACTGCTATGTGTATTGGAAATTTGGTGTATCATATTTGCAGGGGCGTAGATAGAAATTCTGGGCCCAGTACACAGGCAGGCTCTGAGGGCCCCTCCACTCTTTATAAAAAAAAAATAAATAAAAATCCCAGATTTTCGTGGGCCTGCTCACACCCTTGAGTCCTGTACACTTAGTCCCCTTTTCCCCCTGTATGTTACACCCCTGCATATGTAGTACCATAGTTAAATCTGGGTGGGAGTTAGAAAAAAAAGTTTAAAAAATAAAGTAAAAACAGAAATTTTGCCACGGACCTCATCCCCCATGTGGGGCTGGAACTCAAACTTGGCAGGGGGGCAGAAGGCGGTGGGGTACATTTCCATGAAGCGCTGGCGGTCGCTACGTGGGTCCAGGCTGTCCACCGCGTTCTCCATGATGTCCAGCCCCTCGTGCCGTGACGTCTCCAGGTTGTACTCGGCCGACAGGTAAGTCCGCAGGGCCCGGTTCAGGCTGGCGTGGTACCCCAAGTCACAGCACTGCCCGATGACAACACACCAAATAACAGGGCCTTCAGGTCAAGGTCACCCCACAAATCACACATTTCCCATTGAAAAACATACAAATAAATTCATTACAGCACTTCCTGCCGACAAAAAACTAACTAATGAGACCTTTTGCTCACAGGGTTTCCACTCATTATATTTCAGCATTTAGCAGTCTCTCTTACCCAGAGCAACTAACACGGTTTACATTTCTACACAATTTCCATTTCGGCAGCTGGATATTTACTAAAGCAACTCTGGTTAAGTACCTCACTCAAGGGTACAAAACAGCAGTGCCCTTCCTGGAATTCCAACCAGCAACCCTGAGGTCACAAGCACAGCTTCCTACCCACAATGCAACACTGCTGCCCCTGATCCCTGAAAGCACGCTTACAACTTCCATTAAAAGACACACATGAATACCACCAATGCTGCCATTCACCAGCTTTCGGGAAGGCCTCACTCAAGCTGGGCCATGGTTCATTTCTCCTCCAGCGGAAAGGGGGCTTGTACTTTGCCAAGTGGCCAGAGGCTGGCCTTGCTTTCCGTCGGCTTCCCCATTAGCACTGGGAAATGGTACATTTATTTCTGAGGTGAAAAATAATTTTCCAGGTAAGCCCCTTAGTCCCCCCCCCCTTTATAAATAAATGATATCTAGGCCAGGTTGTGGAGGAACTGCAGTTACAGGGCTCTTCCCTGAGAGCTCGATATATTCAGAGGCCACAGGAGATACGAGCGACGAGCGTTTCATTAAATGGGTTTCTAGGGCAAGGCCTCGTCTCAAAAAAAAAAAAAAAAACTTTCACAAAACAAAAAAAATAATTTCACACATAACTATGACATTTAAGGTAAGTGCTCTGACATTATCTCAACCCGACCCATCGGCCGTTCAAAACTCAGACTTGAAATGTGAACCTCCGAAATTCCAGCACGGGAATTTATGAGCACTGTACAGCAAGAAATATGGCAGCAATAAAAAGTACATGTAAGATGAAAATACTTTCATAAAACATAAAATTATACTACATTAACTACATGACATTTAAGAACTGTACACCAAAAATTCTCTCACCCAGCCAGCAAGCAATGCAGGGGGGAACTATGGGGGGGAACCATGTACTCAACAAGAAAAAAATCTGAATTACCCAAAGATACAAAAACGCTTCGGTGTTCAGGCATGAACGTTAACATGAATGCTGAAACCCTGCTCTGAAAGTGAACTTTCTCCTTGTATACAGTAGATCAGTGGTGTCAAACTCCTGTTCTGCAGGTTTTTGGTGTGTTTCAACACTTCATTCATTATTTAAAACCTATGACTGGCCATTGAGTCCACACACCTGGTTTCCAAGGCCTAAAATGACTGCTGACTGAGTGGAAACGACAACGCCACACAACCACTGCGTCCCTCCAGGGGCTGGAGTTTGAACCCCTGCAGCAGACAGACTTGTTCAGAGGTAAATATTCCACCCAGGTGAGTGGCAGACCTGCTTCGCTCGGACCCATGAGGCCCAGGTATTCCTGTACTCAGCGGTCTCTGCTGGGCCCAGTTCTGGATCTGCTTCTGGCAGGTGGGACAGGTCCACAGGGAGACTCACTCAGCCATAGCCCAGCGTAGGCTGTGATATCAGGGCTCCAGTCCCAGCGGACTCCTGGCCCACATACTCGGTCCGTTACCCTCGGCTGTCAGCCTATTAACTGTGAGCCCTGCTAGCCTCTCGCTCTGGTGTGGCACGACTCTGCCCAGCTTCTGGAGATTCGCTTTGCTAATAAGGTCAGATACTGCTTTGGACAAAATCCGACAACACAGTGGGCGTGTGAAATTATAAACTACCCCCGACCACAGCCAATCAAAATCATTGCCAGGAATCTGCTGGCACCAATCAGATTGCCAGAAACATGGGCCAGAAAAGTTAAAGAAGTCATCCAAAGGCTGTATCAGAGATTGAGTGTATTGAGTCAAGAGTAGCCATTCGGCCATGATGGCAGCAGATGTCTGACTCCACATCGCCCCCTGCAGGACACACAGCAGTGTAACACACTCCAGACAGAGTCTGCCAGTCTCTCAGCCTCGGCTACTGCAGTTTTGCTTATTTAACTCTTCACTGTGTAGTCTTATCTTGCCCCTGTTTGATCTCAAAAACTAATCTAAGCTCATTTCCATACCCTGTAATAAATTCTCTGAAGTTAAACTTCTGAGAAGGCATAAATCTACCAAGTAATCACATATTCTACCTTAAAGTGCTGGAATTTAAACTGAAATTCAATCTACTAAAATATGCACAAAAATTCATCATCTAGTCCAGTCTGAAGGTCTTCGGTGTTCATGAAAAAATAAATAATATAAACCATATTCATATTTTATGGCCACACTTTCTTGTGAGGGAGGCAATATAGTTTAAGCATTGCCTTCATAAGCACTGCGCAAGTGTTCATAAACACTTATGTCAACACACAGACTATAGTCTCTGGCTATGTCAGTCCATGGGAGAAGTGACAGTACCATGGTAATAAGATTTGGGATGTCAGGGTAGCACAGCACAGTGGTGGCTGACATAAGCATTTATAACCTTTTATTAATGCAGTGCTTGTGTAGGGCTAATGTAGTGCTTATGGATGATTTTTATAAAGCAACCGCTGACAACAGAGTGCTTATGTAGGTGTAATGTAGTGCTTATGAATGACTTATGTAAAGCAACTATCAGTAATACAGTGCTTATGTAGATGTGATGTAGTGCTTATGAATGACTTATGTAAAGCAACTACCAGTAATACAGTGCTTATGTAGATGTGATGTAGTGCTTATGCAAGTTTAATGCTAAGCTACCGCCAGAGATACAGTGCTTATGTAGGGCTAATGTAGTGCTTATGCAAGTTTTATGCTAAGCTACCGTCAGAAATACAGTGCTTATGTAGGTGTAATGTAGTGCTTATGCAAGTTTTATGCTAAGCTACCGTCAGAAATACAGTGCTTATGTAGGTGTAATGTAGTGCTTATGCAAGTTTAATGCTAAGCTACCGCCAGAGATACAGTGCTTATGTAGGTGTAATGTAGTGCTTATGCAAGTTTAATGCTAAGCTACCGCCAGAGATACAGTGCTTATGTAGGTGTAATGTAGTGCTTATGCAAGTTTTATGCTAAGCTACCGGCAGAGATACAGTGCTTATGTAGGTGTAATGTAACGTAATTTAAATGTAATGTAATGTAAACCTGCACACACTGGACACATCTCTCCATCGTCCCCCATGGTGTACTGGTTATGACAGCTTTATGCAGTCTTCATGCAATGGTTTAGTGATTTAATCACCTGTGAGTTGAAAGACCAATTCAGCCTGTGTAGCAATGCATACAGAGTGCCGATTTCCTGGTCTAGGAGCATTTGCATAGGAGAGTGCAGTAAAGAGCCTTCAATGAGATATGATTAACATCAGTGAGGTCTCATTCGCAGAGCTGTCCTATCACCATTGCTATGCTCATCTCACCAGTTAATACACAGTAAAACAAGTTATCCAGCCGTCCTTGAGCTGGAGGTAGCTCCTACCAAAAATAAAATATGCACGAGACAGTCTCCTCTGCCCCGGTACTTACATCAATTAAGTCAGACAAGTCGTGAATGTAATACTTGAAAACGGAGGAGTTTGTGGCTTCCAGAGTGAGGAGGTACTCGTTCCGGGCTTTGATCGACTTCAGCTTGTTCTCCGAGTACTTGGCCTGACGCTGAGGAGGGAAGAGAGACGGAGAGGGAGAGAGGAGAGAGGGTTTTACAATTTAATGAGCAAAAAAGAAGAAAAATCAACATCATCACCTCTGTGTTTGACAACCGAGAGAACTTTCCTGTCTGTTCGTTTGAGGTTTCACAGCCCGGTGATGGGCAGACTTGAGTCTCCCAAAAAAAGTACACAGCAGAAAGCAAATCAGATTGGTACGTGGAAAACAAAACAAAAGGAAATAAAAAAAAATCCTCCCACCACAAATTATAAAAAGTCAAACCTCACAGTTTTTCCAGGATGTTTTTCAGTCTCATTCTGCTCACTTCCTCTGTGCCAGACAGACTGCAGCACCTTACCACAGACTCCATAGGCCGACCAGATACTCAGCTCTGCATCCTTAATGTCAAACATTCCGGCTTCCTAACTTGGAGACCAGAAACATCAACATAACTCTCAAAGAATCTTCTGCAAACTCATAACAGGATTGTGACATCCATAATGCAATATGTTCAACGTTGTAGTACTTCACCGGAAACATTCATGACTATCTGCAAGCTCCAGTAATTCACTGGCACAGAGAGGACATAAGAAAAGCACAAGCTGAATATCTGGTGAGCCTATAGACTCTGTGGCTGTACTCTTGGGTCACGCAGTGAGCAGTGAAGTACAGTAACTCCAGGACAATGACTCACAACACCAGATCTATGTTACAGTATCCTCCCTCACTAATGCACTCTGGGAAGGGTTTGTGCCGTGGCCCCTAAACCGCCGGTCACGCAGTTTAACAGCAGACAGACCTCAGAAACAAACCTCACAAAGCCCACCTGGTTTCTCAAGACATAAAACAGGAGACAATACTGTAGGGTTCGGCTTCCATCACTATAGAAAAGTAATCAACTGCAATATATCGTGAATATATGGACTTGCTGAAAAATAGGATGCAAAATATGTCACTGCTACTGATTTAAACCATATATTGCAATACCATAACACAGCGGTTTATTTTATATTTCTCAATATATTGTGAAGTGCTGCAATATCTATTCTAATGCAATATCTACTTAATCGCATTGGATTACAGTAGAATGTAATATATTTAATTTCCTTAATGACAATTAATGTAAAATGGCATTCTATATCTATGTCACAGCCACTTTAAAAAAAAAAAACATCTTCCAATACCATAAGATCGTTTTAAAATTTTCCATATATTGTGAAGCGTTGCAATATATAGTCTCATTGTAATAATACATTTTAATTGCAGTAGAGTTTAGTACATTTCAGTTTTGTGAGGACATTGAGATGCAGGCATATTAACGCAGACATGGTTTATTTTTAGTGCAGCAGTCAGCGCTATTTCTGTGAGGGAGACCTGCATGTTGAGGCACATTCCTTTCAAAATATGCTGTGCTTCCAGGTGACTGATGAAGGAGGTGGAGATGTGGAGGTGAAATTAATAAAACCATGGGGCAGCACAATTAGTTATGCTGCCATAACCAGCACGCTGATATTTCACGACTGATATTTTAAGCGACATCAATCTAGCAAATTAGCAAGGAAGATGGATTTATTTTGCTCGCTGCAAAGGTTGTTTTTAATTTGGGGAATTAACCCTGGCTTTCCAAGGGCAGTGGGGCATACTAACACTTTAAACGACTTCAGTGACTTTCCAGGATGAAAACATTCAGAAGAATTTTGAAAAGACCATTTGTTTATATTTAACAGCAACATACAACTTTTGCAATCAGTCAGTACACACCGCTGGATATTTACACAAGCAATTCAAGCTGACCTTGGATACGACAGCAGGGTCTCAAATTAGGCATTGAAACTGTAACCTCTGAGCTACAAGCCCAGCTCCCTAACCATTATACTACACTGTAACCTCTGAGCTACAAGCCAAGCTCCCTAACCATTATACTACACTGTAACCTCTGAGCTACAAGCTCAGCTCCCTAACCATTATACTACACTGTAACCTCTGAGCTACAAGCCCAGCTCCCTAACCATTACACTACACTGTAACCTCTGAGCTACAAGCCCAGCTCCCTAACCATTACACTACACTGTAACCTCTGAGCTACAAGCCCAGCTCCCTAACCATTATACTACACTGTAACCTCTGAGCTACAAGCCCAGCTCCCTAACCATTACACTACACTGTAACCTCTGAGCTACAAGCCCAGCTCCCTAACCATTATACTACACTGTAACCTCTGAGCTACAAGCCCAGCTCCCTAACCATTATACTACACTGTAACCTCTGAGCTACAAGCCCAGCTCCCTAACCATTATACTACACTGTAATCTCTGAGCTACAAGCCCAGCTCCCTAACCATTATACTACACTGTAACCTCTGAGCTACAAGCCCAGCTCCCTAACCATTATACTACACTGTAACCTCTGAGCTACAAGCCCAGCTCCCTAACCATTATACTACACTGTAACCTCTGAGCTACAAGCCCAGCTCCCTAACCATTATACTACACTGTAACCTCTGAGCTACAAGCCCAGCTCCCTAACCATTATACTACACTGTAACCTCTGAGCTACAAGCCCAGCTCCCTCACCATTACACTACACTGTAACCTCTGAGCTACAAGCCCAGCTCCCTAACCATTATACTACACTGTAACCTCTGAGCTACAAGCCCAGCTCCCTAACCATTACACTACACTGTAACCTCTGAGCTACAAGCCCAGCTCCCTAACCATTATACTACACTGTAACCTCTGAGCTACAAGCCCAGCTCCCTAACCATTACACTACACTGTAACCTCTGAGCTACAAGCCCAGCTCCCTAACCATTACACTACACTGTAATCTCTGAGCTACAAGCCCAGCTCCCTAACCATTACACTACACTGTAACCTCTGAGCTACAAGCCCAGCTCCCTAACCATTATACTACACTGCCACTACACTGTGGGTACTCTGAGAAAGAGCAATAACATGACTCTTGTTCTCATACCTTCTCCTTCATCTTCTCAATCTTCTTCACTGAGCTGCGTCTCTGATGTTTGTCCTCTAGGCGGATGTGGAAGACCGGATCTCCGGATCGTCCGATCTGCTTCTCCTCCTGCTTTTCTGCCTCCTTCAGCTTGCACTCTGCGCTCAGGCTCTCCGTGTGGTACATGTGGTAGGTCTTCATCACCTGCAAGAGGGTCAGAGGTCAAAGGTCACAAACATCTAACGATACAGATCACTCACTCTCTTGCTTTGAACCAAAGACAGCTTTCATCTACGTACCCCCACAGAGAAAAACAATTACCGACTCTCTCGCTACAAGGGAAATTTACCACATACCACAGAAAAAAAAAGAATTTTCTCTTGATGAAACAAGGGCTTTAAAAAAACCCCACAGTGTGCTGTCATGCCACTTAGCGTACTTAGAGTCTGAAAAACATCTTTAAAAAGTGTCCTTGGAAGTTGGCAGGGATTAGCGTCACACAGAGAGAGGATGACAATACCGCACGAGAGGATGAGCCAGAAATACTTTAATGGGGTGCAGAGGCACTTCAGAAGAGCCACTAAATTAAAAAAAAAAAATCCATCACTCCATGGCCGTAGGCCTCTCTCTGTCTGGGCGGCAGGTGTTGACAGACCGGCAGACTAAACCACTCCCCCGCCCCGCCTCCACGGCTTTGAAGTGAAGAGGAACCCTCCACAGGCCCCGCCCCCTGGTCTCTGAGGCCGGATTCATAAAGGAGTCATATCTCTTTGTGTAACGTATGTCCATATGAAGAGGGTTTCATACGATGTGTGGGAGCGGACCGTATCGCTTCCACTTTAATCCAGCTATGTCTTCCAAAACAAGAAGTGTAAGTATGACTTTCAGGAATGACCTTCTGCCTCTCGTCTCTCTATGGCACAGTCATCAAAAGAACCCCACGTACGTTTCGCCGTCAACACACCGACACGCACCAGGTAACAAATGAAGGATGCTGTGACTGAAGCTGATTGGACGATATAGCTATGACTCATGCTGCCCCATGCTCAGTGATTGTTTGGCTGAGCAGCCTAGAGGAAAGGTGAAGGTATCAAAGAAGCAACTCTATAAGTATGGACACCAAATCTCCCTCCTCTGCACCTGATTGGCTACACAAATTCTGGCATTCCCTAACTACATCAAGGTAAAAAAAATATATATATATCAGAGCAGGAGCACTGATCTAGGATCAGGTCTCCGTGTCCATTTCCAAACTTTATCCATTATGAGCTAGGCTACATAATTGATCTGAGACCAGCATTCCCAGCTCAAAGAAAAACTGCCTTTCAGTCAAGCTGCAGCTTCCATCCGCGAAAGCAATGACCATACTGTGGATTAGCAAAAACGCTGCGATTTAAAAAAAGGTTTAAACTAAACTTTCCCCTCTCCAAAGTCAAATGCTGCATGCCTCCAAAACCATGGATTTTTCCAAAAATAGACGAGGCTCGCGCAAAAGTATAGGAGAGGACTGGCGCGTCTTTGTGTCCGTTTGTTTTGTACCGTTGACCGGAGCCACATAATTGGAGGTGCTGCCGAGCTGGGGTGACCGAACTGGCCGGCCTGAGCGCTGCGCGTTTCGCTCGTCTGTTTACTCTGGGCCTCTTTTTCAGTGGGACAGATTTAGCCCGGGACCAGACCTGCTATTTTGCAGGCTGGAGGAATCTGTGGAAGGAGAAGTGGAGGCTTTCTGATGCAACAGGGGCTGCAGTTTGCCCGTGGGGGGGCCAGGGAACCGGGGCATGAGCTAAGCAGAGTAGCCCACACCGCTATTAGCAGTCTGATTAAAACTAGTCTCCAGATCGCAGACACTGATACAATTATGCAAAAATCTGCATTTCTCATTATGTTTTTAAAACATTATTTAATCGCTTTTTCAGAAGCTGGGTTTTCTGAAGCCTTCTTGTTGCGCATGGGGGGAAAGGCACCAGAGTACAACTTTTGTCGTATGAATCACTGAATAACGGACAGTTATTTTTCCTCACGTTTATGATATAATGCGCAGGTTATAACAAATAATTTCAAGGCTTGATTTTACAGTAATGAAAGCATACAAAAAGATAGTTATAAAAAATGTTATTCTGGATATTGAACACATCAACTGAAATGCCTCAGTTGGCTGGATAACCAGTCCTGCAGGACTACTGATGAAGACCAATGCCATAATCACATGTGCCCCAACATGTCCCAAACTCCATGGAAACGCATTCCTCCTGACCTACGACCCCTGGGTCACATGTATAGCAGCCAATTAAATAAAGTTGAGAGTTGTGTAACTTCTTTCCTGTTTCCATATCCGGCTGGTAGACAAACATTACTTAGGGTGATTCAATAGCCTAAAGGGGCCTTTGAGGGCCTTTGATGAAGCATATGGAGAACTGCCATAAGAACATAAAACGATATTATGAAAAAGAACAGGCAATTAAGCCCAGCTAAGATTGCCATTTAAACTAAAGAGCATCCAGCACTGCATCAAGTGTGGACTCGAACACAGCAAAGGATCTCTGCTTCAGTCACAGGAATTGGCAAGCTATTCCAGGCAGGCTGGACGGACCATGACCTACAGAATGGCCTGACTTTCAGCCAGCGACGGGCCAGTGAAGGGAATAGACGAGCCTCCGTACAGTGAGAGGTGGCAGCAGACTAATGTAATCATTGTATAGATTATAAGGAATAAATCAGAGATTTATGCAAGTGGAAGACTGTTTCTAAGACCTGGCAAGCATGAAATCTCCCATCTAATACCAGAGAATACATCTTCATGAGATTAGGACTGGCTTGTGTCAGACCAGAGAAACGTGAATCTCTGCCCGGCCCTGCACTACCTCTGACAGCTGTAATTAAGGCTGAGGAATTAAGTATTGATTGGGAGGTTAGGTGCCCGGCTGTGCCAGGGCCATAGATCTGTCCCTATGTCCACAGCAGGGGGGAGATTTACGGGGAAACGCCTCTACAGCCCCGTTTCAGGTGAGGTACAGGATTACATTATTAATGCGCACGGAACAAACAAGCAAACAAACACTCACACTCACACAAACACTCACGCACTCACACAAACACACTCACACTCATAAAAAAAACTCACCCACTCACACAAATGCACTCACACTCATACAAACACTCACCCACTCACAAAAACGCACTTACACTCACACAGACACTCACGCACTCACACAAATGCACTCACACTCATACAAACACTCACACACTCACACAAACACACTCACACTCATAAAAAAAACTCACCCACTCACACAAATGCACTCACACTCATACAAACACTCACCCACTCACAAAAACGCACTTACTCTCACACAAACACTCACGCACTCACACAAACACACTCACACTCATAAAAAAAACTCACCCACTCACACAAATGCACTCACACTCATACAAACACTCACCCACTCACAAAAACGCACTTACACTCACACAGACACTCACGCACTCACACAAACACACTCACACTCATACAAACACTCACCCACTCACAAAAATGCACTTACACTCACACAGACACTCACGCACTCACACAAATGCACTCACACTCATACAAACACTCACAAATTCACAAATGCACTCTCACATGCATACACATTCACAGTCACTATACTCATACATTCATACAAACTCACTCAATTCTTGCACCCCCATGCACACACAAAACACATACCAACCCCCCCTCCACACACACACATACACACAACCATTGACACAGACACACCCACCCAGCACCACTGTGTCTATCTGTTATATATCCATGTGTTCAGCATCTTTAATATGTTTTATTTATTTATTAGCAGAAGTGCTTTTAAGACAGTGGCTCTGACAACCACACAGCAATTGAGGGCCTCAAAATAAACTAATATATTTATTTAATTTTCATTTTTAAAAAGTCTGACAAGTTGTAGTGCTGCATTAGGAAGCTGCTACCTCTTCCGTTCTCTATCAGTGTAAGAGCAGGCAGGGCCAGTTACTCCGCCCGAACCCCTCACAAGCCAGCCACTTCGCTGCCAGAAAACAGGGATGACATGACAGCCACCACACCGAGAATGAAAAAAGCTGTAGTGTGCTCACCCAAAAAACGCAATGCTGAGAGAGACACTGTAAACTAAAACTAGAATGCACACACAAATAATAATTTTAAAAAAAAAGTTTTCAAAACTTTACTGTACATTTTATTGATAACTTCCTTCCGACTCAATGTTTTGGGATGGAGGCTCCACTCGAGAGACACTGGTGAGGCGCAGGAATGATTTAGGCAGGCTGATTGGAGAACTGACATCATTAACATGCAAATTTATGAAGAACAAAAAAACTGTGTACACCTTACTTTCCTCAACTCCTGGGAAACAGAAAAACCATGCAGATATTCTCATAGCCTTCACTGCATTGAGTGAGCAAGAGGGGTCATTGTTAACTACAGTACAGAAGATTAGGAACGGACAGCTGACACTTACAGTGTAGAGCTCGTTGAGGACCTTCATCAAGTCTTCCTGGAGCTGAAAGGTTATCTCTTTGCTCTGAAACATAAAAAAAGAGATGACATACATAGACAATTACATAAATATTACATAAAATTTAATTAAGTACAATATACAGTAACAGTAAAACACTGTCCTCTTCTCAATTGGAATGCTGAGATACAGATTCGTCATCGTTAACAAGCACCAGAACACAAAGTAACAGGTCATTTTTCAGGCCTGTTCACAAGAGGCTGTGATGAGTCAGATGTATTAACTGGTGGTTTACTGCCATAAGGGAGGCAGTGGTTTGTCAGTCTCATAGTTATGATGTCATAGTCATGCGCCTGACAAGTGAGATTAGGCCCATTGCACTATAAAGTTGAGTCTGACAAGGGTCACATTTTACAGTGGGGGTTTGGACCCTTGTCCATGGGGCTCTTCAAGGTCCACAGCTGTCGATGTTTGACCCGGCTGCGTAAGGGGTCATTCTTATTGTACACGGTGTCTCTTTAAACCCAATTATTCAAACACTAATCTCATTGCGGAGGCATTTCTCAGATCTGTGAGAGGACCCTGGGGTTTGGCCCTGCCCTCCGGTCTGTGCTGATGGAGGTCTGCGTCCCGAATATCACACACTGCTTTACATATCTTATACCCATGCCACATATCCACTGCTATTGGATTACTCTTGTTTGTAATTGTGTTTTGGGCTGTGTTAAAAAATGATTTCCCTTCGGAGATTAATATGGAGTATATCTGATCTCTCACTGACATCGAAACCAACAGCAACAAGAATAATAATAATGACAGATACAGTCTGACATCTGTCTACTGTGTATGCTGCTACAAGCAATGCAATAATATTTATTTTAATCTCATGTCATTCTCTCCCTTGCTGCTTCTTCTCTCTCTCCCTTGTCTCCATTGTCTCTCTCTCTCTCCATCCCTCTCTCTTTCTCTCCAGGAAGACATGGGGGAAAGAAAGCACAGGTCAGGAGGAGGGGGAAAGGTCCATGTACGCATACCTGCTCCAGCCAATCAAATCCCCCCTAAGAAACACGATGGTACCAATTACACTGCAGGCAGCCAATACCAAAAACCGAATAAGATATTTCCAAATGGTGTATCAGTGATCATTGTGTCTACATGAGCACCAGCTGAGTAACCCTCAGGCCTTCGGACCAGCCAGGAGCCCTGACCCAATCCAAACCACACAGGATCACCGCCTGCGTGTCCAGGGCTCTGTGTTTGGACTCGGGTGTTTGGGAGTGTGCCATACCCCCCTTGGTGGTTAACCCTAAATACACTCCCACCTAACCTCTGCTGTTTTAGTTACCTATTTAGAGTAAATCGACAAATGGTCTTACGCTGTATAAATAGCGCTAAGTCACATAAGCCAGTTTAGGGTGCTGCTTGTGCACACAGAGTGTGGGGTGGGGGGGGGGGGGGGTGTGCTTTGACCCGTGGAAGGGAAGCACAGAGGCATGGGACCGCAATGACAAAGTCTCAGTTACCCACAATGCAATGGGGTGAGTAGCTGGAGTCCCAAGAGTCAATGTTACCTTTATGAAAACATACAGTCAGGGATCATTATTTTATCTCCTGAGTAACTATAAAAAAATAATTCTCAGGTCAAAACTGTCGCCATTTTGACAACAGGTTGTCAGCTTCATTGCTGATATCCGCTTCCTGCTTTAGCTAACAAATAGTGCAAAAGATCATTATAAGTGATTACTGGGTGCCCCAAGACCTCTGACAGTGGTTGACACTCATTATTCACCAATTAATCAGGAAAATTCTGGAAAAAAAAACCCACACACGATGTAGAATATTATACTCACGGTATTTCACTCAATTTGGTTGCACATTCGTAAAAACCATAAAATACCAAACCATCTTAAGAAAAAGACCACACCTCCCGCTAGACAAGATTGAACCTTCCTCAGAACAAAAACCCCTCTCTTTCCTTCTACAGCTTGACAGCCACATCAGACTAGGAGAGTCACATCCAGTCGCAACACGCCGCTGTTGTCTGACTTTGCCAACGAGCCCACAGGACTGATAATTAGCAGCGTAATGAAAATGCAATGCCATCTTGCTGAGACTGTCGGTCTTTAGAGTTTCTCAAGGCCATGTCCTCTGTAACGATCAGACCCGTCTGTAAAACTGCTTCCTTCCAGAAGGATTGAGAGCACTGCTGTGAAACACTGAATGTTACACTTTCACCAGTGGCAGCACAAAAACCTGCATATCTGGCAACCCCTAGTTGACCCATTTTCTATAATCAAGTGGCTTACAACACACCATTCTGACAGTCAAAACTCATAGCGCAGTATCAGATAAGACAGGCATGTTGAGTAATCGGTGCATCAATCATGTGGAAACCCCAAATCTGGGTGATATTTAAAGCAGTTTGCAATGCAACATGGCAGCGATTACTCCAGGTAATGCACTCCATTTTGACTATTGAGCCATGATTTTGAACCATGAGTTTCAAACAGCTTTTTTAAACTTTCATAAGGTCAACCAGGCAACTTTCAGAGCTCTCCCAAGAGAGTTTTTGCTTGAACACCTATCCACTTTCTTGGAGAAAACTTAACAGAAATAATAATAATATAAAAAAATTCAAAGTTTCCCAGCCCCTTTGAGGAGCGGTATTGACTGCGTTTCATAACCCAGCGTAGGAGTATAATCCATTCCGCTGTAACGCGCAGAGGAAGAAGTTCAGCGGAAAGCAGGCTCTCTCCGCTGGGGATAAACGTTGCCGTTACTCACTTCTGAGCGCTGTTGCCTAGCCGCTGCCGCCTGTCAGTTTCCAGTGGCTGTCAGCGGGTTTCACAGAGTGCACGGACTTGGCGACGCTCCAGAGCTCAATTAAAAAGCCGTCCTCTGGAATGTTCAGGTGGCGTGCAGTCGGCCCGCCGGGGGAACCGTGTTTCTGACTTCGCTGACTCATACTCGTTTTGAGTGACCGGGGCAGCGCTTACGAACGAGGACACTCGCTCTGGTCATCCTACTGACCGCAACAAGACCCCACCTGTCCGAGCCGCACCCCTCAGTAAAGGTTATCCTCACTCCGCTGTGGTGCAAGTGTACCCGACTAATGGTGATTTGTGCTGCAATTATATTTTTATGTTCATAATTATTCTGCTCACAAACATTGCAACACTCCCATAACAATGCATTTTTTTGTGTATCGAAAAGAATTGAATAGGTTGGATTTGTGCAGGAGGGACGTAGCCAGCACACAAGAACTAAAACAGAACCAAAGAACCAACACTAAAATAAATAATTTGCATAAATAACGTTAAGAAAAAAGATAACAGAAATGCCATTTGCAACATTACATCACTATTATTAGAAATTAGCTTCTATCGAGGAAATTCTAGTTAAAACGTATGTATGTAAATTACATACAAGTACTGATGATCAGAATACACTAAAACACATTTAGGATTAATTCATAAAAAAACATTGAAATAATTACATGGCATTTTAAGACAACTTCTGATCTGATAGGGATCATAGCCAGGTGCTTTCCTAAGGACCAATGGTCAATCACTAGTCCTGACCAATCACACAGGTTCATGAAGACATGAACCAAACCTAGCCAATCAAACCCACGATCAGAACCCTGCAGGCACCAATCAGACTGCAGAAAGACTTAGGCTGATAAAGTCAAGATAGCCTCACATACCGAGATCTGATCACAGAGAACAGTGTTTGAGTGGGCGTTAGTTGATGGGGAACTTTCAGAAAAAAGCAGCTGTCGGAGTTTATGGCACTGTTGTTTCTGATCGGTGGGGCTGGCCCAATGTTAAAATTTAATTTACAGGCTCTTTTTTTCTGTTAGCAGAAATGTTGAGCGGGTTGTGAATAACAATGATTTATTAGACAAGCCTTCGCAACCGGTTAAGTGATACGCCGTTTCGTGCGGCGGCTGCGCTGTAAAAACTGGAAGGACCCAGAGGGACGCTGGTTTTAATAGTGGAATTACATCATTCAGCTCACAGCCACACGGTTGTTTATTTAATCGAGACCTGGGCACAGGGGCGCAGTGCGAACAGCCGCAGGGGTGTAGAGGTTACAGCCGTAATGCGTTCCGGTTGAGTTTTCATGCCAGCCCCTGATTTTACTTATTTAATCAGCCACAACATTAACACTGCTTATTTATCCAGCGCTTTACGTGATCTGATGGTTTAACTAAACGTCTTGATCAGCTAGTGATGAATGACAGGAAAATGCTGTTGTGTTCCTGTGAGAGGCCTGGTGCTCTGGTCTAAGCCCAACCAGTGTTGATGAATATAGCTAATTAGCTAATTGAACCAAAGCAGCTGGTCAAGACACAAAAACCTGCATCTGCATACGCGCGCACACACACTCACACAGGCCCCTCCAGAAAATGAGAAGGCCACCCTGTGAGCTACAGTTAGCCTTATTCCCAGAAAGCCACATAACGGGTCACCTGACAGGGGTCCTGCAGTGTAATATACTGTGACATACAGTAAAGCATGTGACCTGAGTAACTGCCATAAGTAAGCTTGGCCAGTAAATCCCATCAGTGCTATAATCAAAAGCAGGTGTTGACATGTAGCGGCTAATTTAATCAAACACTGAGAAAGAATTCAAGTGTTGCAGTTTCTCCATTTCAAAAAAAAAAAAAAAAAAATGACCAGGCTAAGGAGAATGACAGGTTTACAGCAGAAACAGAGCACTGAATGTGAACCAGAAACCACCTCTCCATAAATAAAACATTTGACACCATTTATAGTGAGTCACATGGTCATGCAAAACACTGCTAATAGAATTAGCTAATTATATTTTACCGCTGCCAAATATTCTTGCTTTTTGGCATCATGGAATTCTGTTAAAGCCCATTCAATCTACAAACGAATCAACTTCATGCCACACAAACAATAATACAGCGGGACCATAAATATTGGGCCTATGCGAGCAGATAAAATGACTCATGGAGGAAAATGCGTCTTTTTAACTGGCCTTTAGCAATGCAGAGGGGTCCCTTAGCAGCTATGACACAGTCAAAGCTTTCACATCCAAGGAAAGTCACCCTGCTATCGCAAAGAAATGCAGCTTACATAAATAAAATACTACCGCGTTAAACAAAGAGCGAGCTGTAT
The DNA here is from genome assembly GCA_019788955.1 of Albula glossodonta. Taxonomy (NCBI): domain Eukaryota; kingdom Metazoa; phylum Chordata; class Actinopteri; order Albuliformes; family Albulidae; genus Albula; species Albula glossodonta. The sequence goes on from JAFBMS010000127.1 coordinate 2,358,933, forward strand.
AAATAATAAAAACAAAATACATGTGATAAGATCTTTTCAACCGTGAAGCAAAGTCCGCATTCCCAACTGCAGCTCAGACTGTAGTGGTACCATATTCGTTTAAAGGCCTAACGGCTGCGGTCAACATTCTGGAAATTCTCAACTGTTTTTTTCCCTAAAAAAATCTCCCTCTGGTGTCATGGGGAAAGCTCGGAAGTCATAACTGCCGATTACTATGCGTACTTTTGTCTCAAGTTTATTTTGCGTCCCTTAAATTGCTCTAACCTCTGCCCAGAATCACAGTTCAGAAGCAGAAACAAAGAAGTATGCGCTGCTGCAGAACGATCACCTATGTGAGGAGGGGCAAAAGGCCAACTAGAATATTCCATCTCTGCCATTATGCACCGTCTCCATTTCAGAGCTCAAACAATTTCATAACAGCACGCAGTAAAAGAGACGACAATAGTGTGCCTTTGATGCAAATGGCACAATATATGGTCATAACGTCCTAAAAGACGGAGATGACCTGGAGTAACCCAGGGAGGGTCATATACTGAAATAATGGCGGGATCAAAGAGGCTGAGGAGGTCTAATTAGAGTGCACTGCTCCTTCAAACCACCACAACCCCCCATCCACATGTGGCAGCCGCAATGGCTCTCAGAAATGTAGGCAACAGCACCAGTCTTGGACAGGAATTCACACGGAGATGCTCGAGTCTTGTGTTTCCTATTGGGGGGGTTGTGGGGAGCGGGGCGGGTTTATGCAGCATTCCAAGCCTGAGAAAGAAGCTCCACCTTCTCCGCCATCCTCTCCTATCAGCACAATCCAAGTCTGAGAAAGCTCCACCTTCTGTGCTATCTCCTCCAATCAACAGTGGCCAAGTCTAACAATGCTCTGCCTTCTTCTACAGTGAAGGGGAGCCTCACAAAGCAGGATTAAGGAGTCAGCCAGCTTGCTTGCATAAATATTTGCAAAAAATTTTTTTCCATGTTTTGGCTTCACCTATTTCAAAATATTTGCCATGCTTAACCAGCTAACTCCTTCATTCAGCTTGATGACACACTCTTTAGGAATACAGAAGAGGGGATCTGGTGGACCATTAAGATCTGAGATAATGCTAATTGTGATGTTCATTCGTCAGGCTCCACTGCTCCACGCTCCACACTCGGCAACAGAGTCCCAAATTAACTTAGTCATTCACAAACCAAAGTGACAACAAATTGAAAACATCACCAGCCACTCAGTGGATTCAGGTTAAATTTGGCTGTTTTTTTGGGGGGGGAAATAAACCAGCGTTTGGCCCTTGGGTCAGTGTTTTTTGCTGTCTCTGCTGAGCAGCCAGTAGGACTTCACGGCCCATGTACATGCAAGAGAGACATAGCTCAACTTGGTGGTCTGTCGTTTTGTTCCGCCTGATTTGAAAAGCATACCAAAGGCTGTTTGAATTACACTACAGTCCTGAGAGAGGGCTGACTTCTGAGTCAAAACCACACACTCAATCTGAAAGAGCTTCACACTCTAGGCAGTGCGGAGCGTGAGGGGCATGGGCGGGGATGGGAGGGGGGCAGGGACTTGGGGGGTTGGTGGGTTTAGGGGTGCATGTGTGAGACCCCTCCAGTCCATATGTGTCCTGTTATTAAAAACCCTCACAACTACAGAGTGTACATTTCCAAGCGGAGCAGAGCCCTGCACTTCCACTTCCTGTTTCCCCCTGTCCCCCGAGGGGTCGGCCATCGCTCTTTACAACCAGACCAGAGACCCCACAGCCTCCCCTAAGATCATGAGAACCCCCCCCCCCCCACCCCCACCCCCCACTTTGTTTTCGTCCTCTGACATCAATACGGAATCCTCCAGTCTCTGAACCCGCAACCGAATGTGCGAGCCCTGAGGCCGAAACCCTCAAAGAGCCTCATTTAGCATGGGGGAAAAAAAAGAGCTGAAACTTGAAACAAACCACGAGCCTGTCCCCCCCTTCTCAGAGCATGTGCAGTCTGTAATTTAGCGCTGCGGTCGGGGGCGTATGTGCACCCGCTACATCAGAGCCCTAATCTGTTAGGGAGTGGTCCCCTTGCCCTGGGCCACGGAGAGGTGGGGCGAGAGAGAGAACGAGCACATCTGAACCGCCGTGGGGTCACAGCGTCACGACAAAAGCGCCGTTCAACCAAACGCAGGGTTAAACCCTCACATCTACGGCTCCGCTAAACTGTGTAATGATTCGCTGACACAACACGGCATGGACTTCAGCGCAGAACGCAGATGCCTGCTTACTTATTTAATATGTGTGTTTCTGCTGAGGGCAGGTACCAGTGAAACTGCACATCAACAAACCTGATGCACTGTATCACCAAATGTTTATCTCAAGCTAATTTCAGATGCTTCTTTCATCAAGAGTGACTTACATCTCTAAACACTACACATTACATATAGATTAGACCACACAGCTGGATATTTACTGAAGACATTGAAGTGAATTCTTCACCCCGGGCTAACTGTTCTTCACTGCTAGTTTCTGCCTTGTTTAAACATGTTTTGTGCTAGTTTTCATGTATATCTGGGGGCTAACCAGCAAGTTTGAATATTTTCTAAACCATTTCCACACCAAAAAGCCATTTCTAACCCAGCAGTGGTAGCTTTAGTTGTAGTCGTGCATCACTACCATCCTATGGGAAACTTGCTTTCACAGCATTCAGCACAAATTAATACACTGGAGAACAAAGAATGAGTGCACTATAAACTGTTGCTCTGGAGAACGGTGAAGAAAACCCCCAGTCTCAGGTCAGTGCTGTTGTTTCACTTTAAAGGGGGTTGCTGTGAAATGAAGCTCAGTCTTTAGCCTGGGGCCATGTACACTCTAGAATATGTTTACCATAGGACTAAGCATACTGTGGGAAAGGCCAGTAGATTTTCAATTGTTCTAAACTGGCTCTTCCTTCTCTATGACATCACAGTCCCATCAGTAACCCCTGATGTCTCTACACAGGCACTTCCTGCTTTATGAAATCATGCTCTATGACATCATAGTGTAAGATTGATCCTGATCAGTAACCCCTGTCTCCCACTCTGCCTTGCCTCTCCTGCTCGTGTGCTCAGATTTTCGGGGTGGAAGACATTGGTGTTAGGTGGGATTATCATTTTAGTGGGATTATCATTGTAGATTAGGACTATCAGAGTGAGAGAAAATGGTGTTAAGTAAGATTATTGTTGTTGAAGAGGCTGGTGTTGGTTGGGATTATCAGGGTAGAAGAGGCTGGTGTTGGCTGGGATTATCAGGGTAGTAGAGGCTGGTGTTGGTTGGGATTATCAGGGTAGAAGAGGCTGGTGTTGGCTGGGATTATCAGGGTAGTAGAGGCTGGTGTTGGTTGGGATTATCAGGGTAGAAGAGGCTGGTGTTGGCTGGGATTATCAGGTTAGAAGAGGATGGTGTTGGTTGGGATTATCAGGGTAGAAGAGGCTGGTGTTGGTTGTGATTATCAGGGTAGAAGAGGATGGTGTTGGTTGGGATTATCAGGGTAGAAGAGGCTGGTGTTGGTTGGGATTATCAGGGTAGAAGAGGCTGGTGTTGGCTGGGATTATCAGGGTAGAAGAGGCTGGTGTTGGCTGGGATTATCAGGTTAGAAGAGGATGGTGTTGGTTGGGATTATCAGGGTAGAAGAGGCTGGTGTTGGTTGGGATTATCACTGATGCGTGGGATTTTTTTTCATATTGTCTCACCTTCTTCAGCAGGCGGGTGGAGTCCTCACTGATCTGCATGAAGCGCATGATGACGTTGTTCAGGTAGATGTCGCTCAGCGTGGCATGGTCCTTACTCTCCCGCCTCACCTGGTTCAGCAGCAGGTACCAACAGTTCACCGGGGACAGCAGGTTCTGGTCCTTCCTACAAAGAGGCAGAAGACGAGAGAACCACACACACGGTTACTCTACTGTATGCACTTTTGCAAGTCATAACATCCGCAAAATGCCAAAATGTGAATGTAATGCAGATAACACACCAGTGCTGGGACTGGGAGAAACTACAAACTGAGCCATTTCCATAATTTATCTCCATTCTGAAGCCATTACTTTTTAAGGAGGCCAACCTCTCAGACTGAAGTTTTATAGAATAACAATTACAAAGTTATTTTTTCATTCAATGAAAGGAAGCCTGTGTTTTTTTTTTTTTTGAAAAGGAAGTCATTTTGTACAGGAATCTGTCTTGTTTCCATCCATTGGATGAAAGAAAGTTAATTGTTATTTTAGGAATCGGTGTTATTTCCAAACTTGATGACAAACTTTCATTGGAAATGAATGACCTCCTGTTCGAAAGTTCGTCTGGGAAATTCCCCCTGCGTGGACGGCGAGGAAGTGCAAGCCTTGGCTTTCCCAGAATGCATTGCACTGGCCTCGCAGTCTGCCTGTGGCGTCTGTGCTGAGGGATCCAGCGTTTCCCTCTCATCTCCAGACTCATCTCAGACCGCAGTGCTGTGAATGAGGAGCTCTGAAAGTGGATCAGCCTGCATCTCAAACGCAAACGCGCGAGAGAGGCTATTTATATTTACACTTCCTGCCATGGTGAACGGCGGCCTACATCGCTAAAGGTGCAGCTGAGGCAGTTTCCCTGCAGGAGGACGGTGGTGCGGCAAAACTGAATATGTCCAAGCGTTTCCATCGGCGACGTATCTGGGGCGCGGATACAGCGGCTCTCTAAACTGAGTTAAAGGAACAAATCTCAGGACTGAACCAAAAGAATGTTCTTTGTTGTGTTTTTTGGGGACCGATGAGCAAAATCAACTCACCAGTCTAGTTAAATTTAGTTCCACTATAATTTACCAGGCAAACCAAACTTTATTTCTCTGTGGCCACTTAAAAGAATGGAAAAACTCAGCCCAAAACCTAAAGCAAACAAACCGCACCACTGTGTTCTACAGAGAGCACGGAGCACTGTCCACTACTCTAGTTAAAATCAGTCTCACTGTAATGAATCTTTTCTACCATAATTTACTAGGGAAAAAAACAAACCTTCTGTCAGGATGACCACTTCAGCTCAAGCCTGCCCTGAACCTAAAACAGCAAACGGCACCACTGTGTTCTTTAGGGACTATTGCATGAGGTCCACTGGTCTAGTTAAAATTGTCCAGGCAGTAGTAAGTTTTTCTACCACAATTTATACACCAATTTATAATTTATAAACCAAACCAAACTTTTCTTTCGCTGTGACCACTTTATGGTGCAGAGGGGAATAACTTTGAGTGGAAGATCAGGGAAAGACCGGCTCCCCTTCACAGATCCGCTTTGATGGAAACTGCAGCTGCATCCAGCTGAGAGGCAAAGGGACCGGCATCGACACAGGGTCTTTGTGAGGACGTCCTGAAGGTCACACGGTCTCATCCATCCTTATTCACCATTCCGCGTTCCCATGGAGAGCCGACGTGTGGACACAAACTAGATTACGTCCTCGCCACCCTCCAGGCCGTTAATGGGAGGGATTCATTACTGTGCAAATCTACTTTCGCTGATAAAGAGAGAAATGAGAAAACCGAAGGCGCATCGTGACAAAGCTTCAGCTGATGAAAGCTGGCTGGGAGGTTTATTGCCTGACAGGGGCTGCGTTTGTGGAGGACGGGAGGTTCCACTTAGTAAGGAGATGATCTACAACACCATTCCTAAGATCCAGCCACTATGTACAGTGGTTGGCTTGACTGAGAAACATCGACTGTCACCCACTTTTATTAACTATATGAGGTGTGGCTATTAAATAATGAGACTAATGCTGTAATTCAATTTAAATGAAAAAAAAACAAAAGATTCTGTAGCCGTTTTGTTCAATTTCACCAAAAATTTCAAATCGATGCGTTGCTCAATTTCTGAACTGACCATTTTTACGACGTCAGAAGAACACGTCTACAAGCAACGCGTAACAACGAACCGAAGACGTGAGCAGATTGAAACTTTCAGGGGTTATTTATGCTTGCCCATTGGTCAATGTATACCACATGGTTTGCGCATGCGTGCTGTGGTTCAAATTACAGAAGCCCAGTCTCGTTATTTAATAGCCACACCTCATGTTATCATGACTGTTTCAGAATGACCTGGCAGTGTTCAGGGAGGTTCAAAGTGCAGGAGTGTAACAGCAGTCAGAAGTACTCGGTCGGCTCTTTTGGTATGACTGAACTTGAAAGCTGACATAAAAGATGAAACGCAGACCTCTTTAAAAAAAGATTAATAGACCACTTGGGCTTTCTACAAAGGAGAGATTCTAAATAAATGACACTACCTTGCGGGGATCAGAGAATGCCAGTAATTATAGAGCCGGATGTGGCGTTCATCGCTAGTTTCTCCTGTTTAACGACATCTGAAGTGCTCATCTCGAACCTTTAACACACAAACGAGATGTGCTTTGTGACATCCTCTGAAATTACTCCAAACACAAACATGTTGCTTCAGGTTTGCTGGATGTTACGCCGTGCTTATTGTTTGATTAGGCTGGTTATGTAAACTCGGCCCTGTTCTGTGTGTCTGACGCAGAGCTGCAGCTTCTCTCCAGGCCTAGTGCAGCTTGACTCGGTGAAAACTAACAGCCTCTAACAGGCTCTCCGCTAAAAGACAGATCCAAGCACTGTGAAGCTACTCACAATGAAATGTCACAGTGTTCAGCAAAACTCACTTCAGATTTAAGCCATCCCAACACACACCTACACACACATATACACACACACACACTCACATACACTCTCACACACACACACACACACTCACACACACACTAACACACTCACACACACACACACACACACACACACACACACACACACTCACATACACTCTCTCTCACACACACACACTCACACACACACTAACACGCTCACATGCACACACACACACACTCACACACACAATAACACGCTCACATGCACACACGCACACACACACACTCACACATTGACACACACACACTCACACCCTAACAGACACACACACACACACACACAGAAGGACCAGACTGGTTCTGGGTGTAGCAGTCCGGTGGTCTTATTTCCCCCCTAATGTAAAACAGCCCTGCAGGAAAGGAGAGAGGAAAAGCCTGCAGTCCCAGGACAGGGGGACCACACGGACGCTGTCCTTGCCCCCGCCACCATCCTGCAAACACCCCCCACCCCCCTGTCCCGTCCCGTCCCGTCCCATCTGTGATGAAGGGCAGATGACACCCTTCTGCCCCCAAGCAGGTGAGAATGCGAACCCGCTCCCCCCCAACCCCCTCCCTGCCCCGGCCCTGAACCCCAGCCATCCCTGCGGTGCTTCAGAAAAACGCCACAAAATGAAACGCAGACCATCCGAACATCCGGCCGGATCAGAAGGATTCTCTCTGAACTGGCCCAGCCACTAGAAAAACAGGAAACCAAGGCCAACTGGCCTGGAGGGGACAGCACCAACCATATGACTCCATGACTAAAAAGGACACGCTCTGCCCAAACACGTCTGCAGCAAACATGTGGATTCCTTTCAGGGCCTGTATTCATAACTCGCCTTGGGACCAGGAGTGCTGGACTGGGATCAGCTTTCCCCTGCCCCCCTGCCTAACCTTTCCATTAAGAGCCAAAAAGCTAAACTGATCCTAGATCAGGTCCAGTATTTTTTAGGTCACTAACTGTAGGGGTGTTGGTGATCTAGGATCAGGTACACCCTGTCCATATCCCAACCTTGCCATTTATGAGCTGAAGCATAAAACTGACCCCAGATCAGCTCTGCTACACGAAAACTTCATGATTTAGAAAAGCTAAGTGGTTCACAGACGCCATGTAGTCACATAACGGGAGACATAAAGATGCAAAAAAAGGGTCAAGGCAGGTTTCCCACAATGCATTTCAGAGGAGCGGGGAATGACTATGTATGAATATGCACGTACAGTGCCTGTCATTCTCTCTGTACCAGTCCTGCTCAGGGTCAAACAGATACAGTGTAGGGGCCTGTTTGGGGAGGGGGGGGGGTGGTTAAGGTTATGTAATTCTGCATTTTGCCACAATGCTCCACAGCACTCTGTGTTCCATGTACATCCCCTCCCCCTCTTCTTGAGTGGATGAGTAGGGTCCCCCAGTTTTGTGAATGGGCCGACCCACTTGCACGTAAAACTTACTCACAAAAAGTCCAAACAGGAGGAAACAAAGAAGTCCACAGAGCTGGCAGGAGCCCACGAGCATTGTGACTTGTGTAATTGCATCAAAAGCACTGAGATATTCTGGGGTCCCAAATTCAAGAACAACAGCAAATGAAGAAAATATACTTTTTAAGTGCGCAACATTCCCAGACCAGCGAGCAGTGAGCAGACATGTAATATCACTTAAGTACTAATGTAAGATAACTATGCTAACCGGAGCTAAAAATACAATCCAGAGCACAAACAATACAGTCATAATACGCTATGATTAGAAAAGCATAACTATAAGTACCAAAACCATAAAATACTATAACCTCAGTCTGCACCAGACATATCTTTAGTCTGAGCTGGACGCTGGCCAACCATTCTGCTGTCCTGACCTCAGTGGAAAAAGCAGAGGTATTTTTTAATTCATCCTTTTTTCAAAACAGGCAGACTCTCTCTCTTTCCTGTGAGAGACCAGGCCAAGACAGCAGCAGTATGAACAAATGGTTTCTGTGGAAAAACAAACCAACAAACATAAAAACACACAGAAGAGACTCTTCCAGCTCATGAATTAAACTGTGCATGCAACACAAAACAGTGTTGTTTCAGTGCAGTGCTGGATTTTAAAATACAACCGAAAGCCCCTGCATTTTGTCATGTGGTCTCAAATGACCTGCTGGCTCCCTGTAGCATCCCATGCTGGGCAGGTGGGGGCAGAAATAACTTCTGAAAGTTCAGTGTTGCACTTCACACAATACACTCTCAATTTCATTGTCCTTGGATGTTTCATAGGTCAGAATGAGCCAATGGACAATGGAGGCCGGGCTGCAGAGAACACAGCCAGGCAGAGAGATGATATAGCCACATAGTTACGATGTCATAATTATGAGCCTGTAGAGAGAGGGTAGCCTCAGGAATCAGGCTCCTAGTTGTAATGTCATAGTTATGAGCCAACAGAGAGGGTAGTCTAACTAGTCAGGCTCACAGTTATGATGTCATAATCATGAGCCTGCAGAGAGAGGGTAGCCTCTCTGGTCAGGTGCATGTTTGTGATGTTATACGATGAGCCTGTAGAGAGAAGGCAGCTCCACTTGTCAGAGTCCTGACAGACTAACTGTGAAATTAAATAACTCACACAACAGCCACATATATCACAAAATAACTGCACAATATCCATAGATATGCTTTGCTATGCAGTCTTGGCTACCAGCAGTCTGATTGGTGCCAGAAGGTTTCTGATGGTGAATTTGAATGGTTTAGACACCCGTTCATTTCATGAACCCGCCCTGTTGCGAGACACCTCAAGTCGACTGTACCCCTTCACCCCAGAAAACAGGCAGAATAAGAGAAATAATTCCAAGAATTATAAGGATTTCAGTTTACTCAACTTTATGGCTAGGTAGCTAAGCAGATGGAGGTCATTTCAAATCATAGAAAGTAAACTTTTTTTCCTTGGCTGTCAGACCGTAAGCCCTTAGCATTTCTGTCTCTTCAGTATGCTGATCTTGGGTGCAGTGCTCGAAAGCTGCCTGGCGTTATCCTACCTTCAAAGTGTGTTTGCTGCCTTTTGAGGTTCCTTCTCCATTACTGACCTGCCTTTGGAGCATCATTCTCCTACTCTCAAACACACACAGACACACACACACACACACACACACCATACACCCCATCCATCTCTCTCCCTTCTGCTAACACCCCCATTGGCGGAACAAATTTCCCGCTAAGGTCAAGACAGTATAATAGCTGTCTAATTGTCAATGCAGACTGAAGACTCTCTTCTTCATTCTGCATTTATGGTTCTGTTTATGGTGTATATGGATATAATGTTTTCATTTTGACTTTTTATGCATGTTTTGTTTGCACAAGTTCTTGTAGTCATGGTTAACTTCCATTAGTGCTTTAGCGATGCTACTTCTTACTTGCCAATCTGGGAATGTTGCTTCCAGCGTTTGGCGCTATTGCTCATATCAATCAGATGAATGCACTAATTTTCTTCCATTTTATGGGTCACTGTGGATTAGAGTGCCTGCCAAATGGCTGTAATGTAATGTAACTCAACATTCCCTATTCCACGATGGGATATTCCACCAGGATCAGAGGGATGCAGAGTGGCCATTTCCATGCCTATTTCACCCTCAGGGTCGCGATCAGTCAGCAGAGACAGTAACTAGGCGACAGCATCCGCAGGTGGTAAACTCCATGACCTCAGTCATGTGGTACCCAGCACTGCCTCTCCAGTCACCTAAAGCATCGTTAACATCCACATAAAGCGTCTCCTTGACATTCGCATCCCCCGTAACGAGGAAGGACAATTACCGCCATTTGCCGAATTGCTTATAAAGGAGAGGCTTATTGACAATCCACCCCAATATTTAATACAGAAGAGCTAAACAAAAGGCAGACTGATAGCATCGAATAAATTAGCATGCCAGCTTTTATGGTTGTCATTAGGATTTTACTGCGCTGCAGCTTATTTATGATTACCAGATTTTTATATGGTCATATCGGCATGAGATTCCCCAGTTAGGAACACACAGGGGCTCTGCCTGTGCTGTAGATATGTGAGGCCAGGAGCATGGTAATTGCTGATATTCAACATCGTCCTTTACCCAAGACCATGTAATGGGTCCATCAATACGGGTGTAATAACCCCATTACAGAGGAACAACTCGGTGCATCGGTGTTTCATTATCCTGCTCATCGCTTATGATAACTACGACGGGCCAATCTCACCAGTACCCCAGACAGGAAGGGAGGGGGGAGGGTCTTTGTTGTTGAGAAAAACAAAACAATACGTAACTTCAGAGACGCATAATTAACAAAGAAACTGAGCTTTGGGGGCGCAGGTGAGATTTTTCACGACACTAGATAATTGCCTTAAGTTTGCAGACAGAATACTGTGGAACCTCAGCTTTTTGTGTCTGCATCATTTATATTTTAAATGATAGCAGTTTTCTAAGTGTACAGTCATAACCATTTGAAGCACTAGAAGGTTATCCGAGTGTAATAGGTAAATCTCTCTGTATATACAGACTCTTTACAGGTAAATTTTTTGTAACTTCAAGCAAGGTGCAAGGGGTTCTCACATGAACAAATATACAAACATTAATAGCCTCTATTTTAAAAATAAACTTTTGCTGTTTTTAAAATAGTTCACCTCCCTGTGATAGTGACACCTTAATCTTGATCTTACACGTAACTCAAATAATATGCACATTTTTCCACCTTGCGCAGATATGCAGAGATAAAGCTGCAGTGTGATTAGAGCCCTGCGCATAGGCAGCTGTAGAAGTGTTCTCTCATCCCTGTTCACACACGCAGTCACTCCCCGAACAAACGCCACTCTAAGTCCCTCTGTAAATACACACAACTGCAGGATGGGCTGCTTCACTTTGGCTCGCGATTCTCACAGCTCCTGTGCAATGCATTGTGGGAACGCCACACCTCTGATCGAAAAGAGCCCCTGATCCTACTCAGAATTTGTGCGCTGTGCTGGTCAAACTGAGAAATGTCAGGATGCGCTTTGCCTCACTGCCAGGGAGCAGCCATTATTGAAATAGCAATTGCCGCACCAGGGATGCAGCAGCTCAGACATTGGTCAGATTCCCAGAGGACGGTCCTCAGCAGTGTGACATATTTGACACAGCTTCTTTCACTACTAAACCATGTCCTTTTGTCTCACAGTTGATGTCACAACCACTGATTTGGGGGATCTTGACCCTGAACTGTTTCAGGAAACATCTAGTTGTAAAAATGGAAAAGAGTGTTAAAAATCTAAGTTGTTTGGATAAGAGTGTGCACTGGATGTCTGATATATATATATATACACACACACATTTCCCTTCACACGGCAGCTCCTGGCCTCTATGCCCAACTCCCAATCTGAGGGGGAAATCATGTTTATGACAAGATGGCAGACGATCTACCAGCAAAAAAACGCTGAAAATCCGTCCCTTGCAGAGAAGAAAAAAAACCGACAGCTCTTTGGCTGCAGAGTTAAGTATTTATCTTTGATGTTGCCCAAGACTCAGATAAAATATATGAGTTTGCTAGAATTGTAAAAGAGAAAATCAGATACCAAGAGATAGCAGCCTAGCACAGACTGCCCCCCGCTAGGCGTCCGCAGCTTTCCCAATCCTGCTTGACCGGTTATCTAACTTAGCGGTCAGATAAGCGCTTCTGGTGTCCCGGCTTAACCGGACACAGGTAAGCAGGTGTGTTTTTTTTCCCATAAGCTGCCATTTTCTGAGTGCTGCCAGAAAAAGCTCTTACTCAGCTCTGAATGTCAAAAGATCCAGTAAACACAGGATGTTAATCTGAGACAATGGAGGTGTCTGTCAGGTACCGGCGTTCAAGGTAGGCAATTACCCAGAATTCCTGTAATTTTAGGGGGTGTCACTGAGGTGTAGCGTAATGGCGAGGGGCCCAGAATTACAGCTCAAAAGGTGGCCAATTCAAATACAAAACAAGGCACTGCTGTTTTATTCTTCAGCAAAGGTGCTTCACCTGAATAGCTTCCAGCTGAATGGACATGCACACAACAGTCAGTTATTCAGTACATGTGCTGTGCAAATAAAGGCTTGTACACAACCATACACATTTACCAAAAATATCTACCCAAATCCCACTGCCCTGGGTGTCTACAGCAGGCAAAAGTTAGCTTAAAATGTGTGGTTCATCAAGGGTTTTCTAAGGATAAGGACAGGGGTTTTTTTCTTGAAGCTTTTTTCCCAAGGATTCCAGCCATGCTAATCAGACAGAAATCAAAGGTAAAATTGTCAATAATGTAATCGTCCTGAGGGTAGATACTTCTCATAACAACCCGCTTGCCAGGTTAAAATTTAACAGGGTATATTCTGGCATTTCTTTTTAAGAAAAGGGCACCTCACAGTCACACACAGCTATGGGACAGCTTCCTGCTAATTAGCATATGAAGCAGCTCATTTCCATATCACCCGGTTCTACTATGGCCAGACAGGGGAGACACCTCAGATTCTGCACAAACACCAAATACACATCGCCCCTCAGCGCCACAGAGAGCTCTGGTTGCTGATAGTACAGTATAGAACATTGTCACAGTGTTGTACTTTGTCAGGCACCTTCATGAATTTTCAGAGGATGCACCAACCTGGAATGTTTTAACTTCAATAGTAAGGAGACAGAGCCTTAACAAGACAGAGCCAGAATGTTCCGGACCAGTTTCCATCTATTAAGCCTAGCCCTGTACTAAAATCTTACATTTTCACTGGAAATTTCAATGGAATTTTTCTTATGATCTAGGAGTAGGCCTAATGAATGTCCCAGAAATCATCCCTCAGGGATAGTGAGACAGAGCTGGGTATCTGGTGTCTCTATAGAATCTGTGACAGAACTTTCAGTGTTAAGAGCACAGAGCTGGGTATCTGGTGTCTCTATAGAATCTGTGGTTCTGTCCGGGTCCAGTCTTGAGACAGAAATTATGGTATGAAACAAAGAACATAAAATGTAGATTGTGATTATCAAAGATGAATAGGTATCATTCTGTAAGGTTTTTCATGGCCATTCTCTGCCTCTCCCCTGAAACCGCCAGGCTACTCATTCTTCATGCTCTGTAATTGCTTTCCAGGTTGACAGGCAGCAAACATGGCAAATATCATTCATAATGACTCAACCAACTGCTTATTAAAAATGCACAGTGCATGTTGCTGCAGTCAGGGAGTTGAGGCTCTTAGCGATGGGGGGGGGGGGGCTGTGCAGGGATGAGGGAAGACCAGTTTGTTTCCTGGAATGGATCTATCTATCCTTCCTGTCCTCCGTCCCCAAGCAATTACAATTCTACGATAATGTAAGAATGATTAATAATATTCAAAGGTACAGGTAGGCAAAAACAATGACTATAACTAACAATTATGTACATTGTTCCTTCTTTTCTACATCTCCCTCTGGTCAGTGAAACCCTCTTAGCTCTTCTGGAATCTCTGCCTACCTTAGTGTCAAACACATGAGGACTAGCTCAGCCGATATACTACTTATCTCTCTCTCCCTTTCTCTCTCTCTCCTCCGCCCTCCCTCCCTCCCCTTTCTCTTTCTCTCTCCCTTTCTCTCTTGAGCCACACAGGGGTACACACTGCATTAGTGAGATGTGTTGAGAACCACAGTCTTGTCAGGAGAGATAAACAGCCGAAACACAGGCATAAACACCAGGGAAAGAGCTCTATGCTGTGGATAAGCTTTGTGACTGTATCACCACAGAGTCTACAGAGCCATCAGAATCCCAGCTTTACGTATGTCCTCTCTGTCGCTGACTACAGAAGGTTCCGGACAGTAACAAGAGTTTCCAGTTCTGTATTACAGTAAAGAAAGTCCACTGCCTTTCGCTCCGTCATGCTCCTTCACAGATAGTCATAATACACATGACATTTTCTGCATTCACTGTTCCTGCTTCAGGACGACTATGGAGACAAAACTTCAGTTTTGAAGAGATACAGTTTGACAATTAAGCCGTATTTTCTACTTACTTATACTTAAGTGTTGAGCAACTGATCTGTACCAGTTTAATATCTGTGCAATAGAAAGACAGAAGTTCTGGAAACACACTCTAGCACTAATCTAAATTGATGAAAACCGCCCTAGATTAATGGGTGCTTTTCTATAAGGTTTTACTTATTTATTGAAATGTATGGAATGCATCTGGTGTAAGTGGTGGGTCGAAGGGTCTGTGACATCAGCAGCAGCCCAGTAAAGGCCCCCTAAAGCAGGCAGGACCCGCACCCCCAGGCCTTCAGCTCCGGCCTCAACCCGTCTCAGCCTCCACTGCCAGCCGTTTCTGCTGCACCAGCTGCATTTGTGAAGGAACCGTTGGGTTTTTGCAGCTGCGCTTGAGTGCACAAATAACCCCACTCACTGGCTCGAACACTGCTTTACTTTTTGGGACGGATGAAAAGCGCGATCGTCCTCCTGGAGTTACTGTACTACAAACAGAGTAGGAAAAGGAGCACAAAAACGAGCTGACCCGGCGTTCTCAGACACTGATACTGAGTGATGGAACCAGCACAGGGGCGGCAGGACAGAATGACTGACGGCCCGGGGCCATCAAGGGCCCCAGCTATGGAGCACTTCACAGGAGGAGGAGACAGAAATAAAGAAATAGAGGAAAAAGAGAGCAACAGAGGCCTTAGAGAAGTCAGAGAGAGAAAGAGAGCAAGAGAAATAAAGAAAGGTGAAAAGAGGAGATGAGATTACTTTGGCTGTACTATCCTTATGTATGGTGAAATGTATGATGAAAATCAAACTTGAATTTGAGGCAGAGAGACAGACAGAAAGGTGGAGGAAGAGAGAGAAAGACACTGTTACTTACATTACTTTTATTTCTATGTTCTGTTAATTGTTTTTGTTGTATTTATTGTATGTATTTGTACGCTTTGGCAACATGCATGAGAATATGCATTACTGCAATAAAGCCCAATGAACTGAAATGAAAGACAGAAGTCAGATGTAGAGACCAAGAGAGAGGAGAGGAGAGACGTCAGGAAAGGCAGAGCGATGGCTACAGCGCAGGTTTACGGTCAGACTTTCAGGGCTGAGGATGTTCCCATACCACTTTAACCAGAGAAACGCACTCCTAAGCCTGACCCTACTTCAGCAACCTGCACTACCTCAAACCCCCCCCCCCCCCCCCACTTCTTCCCCCTGCCGTTTTCTGGGCCTGAGCCTCCACTAATTACAGAATGATTTAAGCACCAGTTTATCGTTAATGCTGCTCGTTACACACGGGGGAATTAAAAATATTAAAAAAAAAAAACTGCTGCAGAAGCCAGAGCGATTTCACTGTCCCCTGTGAAATCCAAAGAGGCTCTTCAAAAGCAGAATAATCCAGACAGAAACGTGTGTTTTTAATTGAAAAAAACGAGGGCCATACAGTTCAGCCACTAGTCTGGAAGGGTTTATAAATAGCTCTCTTTATTTTCAGTGCAGTGGAACATATGCTTTTCAGACAGGAGCTGAGCGAATGCTGAACCACTGAGAATAAAGTGTATACGTTACATGATGAAAGAGGAGAGGAGCTTCTAGCTTATTCTGCACATTACATCTCAGTTATTTAGCTGACAGCTTTATAGGAAGCAACTTACAGCTGATTCCTCTAACACGGGACCAATACCCCCGAGAGAAATATGAGGTTATGGGCCTTGTTGTGGGGACCAACACTGATCTTAGCACTTTCTACAATGGGGCTTCAGCCACCAACCTTCCAGGTACCAGTCAAGCACTTTAGCTACGAGGCTCCAGCCTGTATGAGAGATACGGTTCCAGTTTTCTCTTCATGCAGGTTCAGTTTCCGTGCTTCAACGCCCATTTAATTCCCCATGCATCATAACTCTAAATGCGTTTTTATTTTCTGAAAGTTTGCCTCTGTCATGAAACAGCTCCTCAAATACAATTTTCTGAATCTGAAACATTTTAAAAATGCTCTACTTGCTGTATCACACGGCGTCACTTTTTTTTAATCAATACTGCTCATTTGTGAAGATTTCTTAGCAATTTGTAAGAAGTGGTCTTTAAGTCAATTCTACTTGCTGTGCTTAAGACTCAGGTCACACTGTGGTATCAGAGAGAAGGCAATGTGCCACCTCTATGTACACCTGCATGAAGGCCTGACTACAGACCCAGCGCTGTGTTATCTGCTTGATAATGAGGCCGTTACGGTGTGCTTTATAGTGTGATAACTCCACACCCCCCCACGCCAAGGAGGTAATAACCGAGACGAGCTGGTGCGTCGTTGCTGAAATGAGCCTCACGGTTTTACGAGTGCCGATCCTAGACTTTGCCCCCTCTGTCTCCCTCCTCCAAAAATAATCAGTTAAACACTGAAACCTCGTTATGCTGCTCTTCCCTCCATGGAGAAGCTGTGCAGTTTTCATGGCATGGGCATCCAGGTCTATATAGAAGCGTATTCAAACAAAGAAATGCGGTTTCAGAGCTCTGACATGCTAACATCCACGAGTGCTGGCTGAAATGACATTCATGAACACTGTTAGGGCAATCATTGACTTGTTTGAACCAATCAAAAAGGTCTTTGTCTTCACAGCCAATGTGGTCATTGGCCCATATCATTGAGTCTCTGATACTGTACTGCAGGTGATCTCTGCAAACTCCCCTGTCACCACTGATTTAGACAGGCCTGATCAAAACGCAAACAGGATCCCATGAGGAAATGATGGAGCAGAGGCCTAAGAGACGCGGTTTTGAGCGAAGACCACATTATCACGCCCACAGTGCAAACAGCGGCTGGTTTACTAAAGCATGTAGAACACGCAGACTTTCTCTGGTGCAAATACATTTAGAGCGCCTGCGACTGGTTGAGGTAATTTGTTTGCTCCAATCATAAATCACATTACTGAAATGCTCCAATCATAAATCACGTTACTGAAATTGCATGTGCAAAAAGTAATGCCGCATCGTTTGCTCAGCAACTTTATGAACAAAGACACATCACATCTGTGATTTATGCAAGACTGCACACCACGCCACATGGGAAATAATTTTAGTCTAAAAATTTACTTTCATGGACCATATAAATATCTATATATATATTTCAGGATGACTCAAGCAGCCATTGAAAGACGGAGTGAGAAGACTGCAGACTTGCTTCTAAAGAGCACAGGGGAAAAACATTTCAAACAGCAGGTGTCTAACTTCCTGAATCTACATCAATAACAATAAGGAATGCAGAGACAATGAGCAGAGCGTCTCCCTCGGCATCCAGCCACAGAACACACAGATTCGCTCTGCTCTCCAAGAACATCTTCATCATTAACTCTTATTTCATTCAAAAGAGTGAATACATTTATTTTATTTTAATACATAAACACCAGAGAAAACCATGCATTTGATAAGATTTTAGTCATCTTCTCTTGGGAAATATGACGTCAGGAACTGCTGTAAAATAACTTTAGGCCTTTTATTCATGAAAAGAAAAGAAGGGAATGTTGTTGTGTTTAAATCTCCCTAAAGACATGCTGAAATCGCAAATCCAGGCTGAAGGAGGTAAAACCATGCAGAGGAGCAGTGTAGAATGCACCAGCCCTTCATCTAAAAGGGAAAAAACGGTAAATGAGACAGAAGTGCACAGTCAGACTCAGGGCAACCATGTGTATTCATGAGTCCCTGAAGCAGGAAGCTTCCCACACACATACACACACACACATACACTTACACATACACACACACACACACACATACACATACACATACACATACACACACACACACACACACACACACACACACACACACACACACACACACACACACACACACACATACACACACACACACACACACACACATACACACACACACACACATACAAACACACACACACACACACATATATACAAACACACACACACACATGCACTCACACCCATGCATACACACACACACACACACACACACAAAAACACACACGCATACACACACACACACACTCACACATGCATACACAACACACACACACACACACACACACACACATACACTCATACTCCCACACACACACTCACACATGCACACACACACACACACACACACACACACACACACACACACATACAAGCACACACATGCACACACTCACACATATATAAACACACACACTCATGCACTCACACACACACACACACACACACACACACACACACAC
This sequence comes from Albula glossodonta, assembly GCA_019788955.1. NCBI lineage: Eukaryota > Metazoa > Chordata > Actinopteri > Albuliformes > Albulidae > Albula > Albula glossodonta. Next base: position 2,377,707 of record JAFBMS010000127.1, read on the forward strand.
ACACACACACATACACACACATACACAGACACACACACTCTCACACACTCACTCACACATGGACACACACTCACACACACACTCAAACACACACACTCACACATACAAACACACACACACACACACACACTCAACACACACACACACACACACACTCACACATACAAACACACACACACACACTCACACATACATACAAACACACACACACATACACACACACACTCTCACACACTCACACACAGACAGACACACACTCACACACACACACACACTCACTTGTACTGCTGGTGGTCCTTGGTGCTGCGGGTCTTGGCCATGAAGCGCTCGGCCAGTTTCTCCAGGTTGCGGGAGTACTCGGTCTCGATCTCTGACTTCTTCCGGAAGAAATCCTGCAGGTCCTGCAGCAGCTGCACCCGCATCTCGGTCTGCTGCTCCAGGCACTTCTGCTGCTCCACCAGCTGGGCCCGGATCTCTGAAAACAGAACCAGAACCAGAGAGAGTGAGTCACTACTGCCAGAGAGTCACTCCAGTCAGAGAGAGTCACTAGAATCAGAGAGAAAGTCACTAGAATCAGAAAGAGAGTCACTAGAATAAGAGTGAGTCACTAGAATCAAGGTGAGTTGGTAGAGGCAGAAAGAATCACCAGAAACAGAGAGAGAGTCACTAGAATCAGAGTCAGTAACTAGAATAAGAGTGAGTCATTAGAATCAGTGAGAGAGTCACTAGAATAAGAGTGAATCCTTAGAATCAGAGTGAGTCACTAGAGCCAGAAAGAGTCACTAGAATCAGTGAGCGAGTCACCGGAATCAGAGCGAGTCGCTAGAATAAGACAGTCCATACATTGCTGTCATATCAACCAGCTCGTTGTAAAAGCAGACATAGTTGTATAGAGGGACATGCCAGTCAAGCAGCATACATTGCCTTTCCTTTCAAAAACAGGCTGTGCAGTTTTCACTGTGTATTCATCCAGGGTTGCACACAAACACATTCATACATAGAAATTCTGTTTCAAAACTCAAATATTGAACAAGTACAAATGACCCATGTATGGTTTTGGTTATGGCAGGATGTTGTTATTATGAATGCGTTATTATAAATGAGTGGTTTGTGTTGCTGAGTTGTATTTTAGGATGGATTGGCAGAGTTAGCTTGCATTGGCACTTTGGGGATGCTATATATGGGAGTGTGGTTAGCAAGGTCTGGCGCTATAGCTCACACTAATCAGGTGAATGCATTTAGGTTCTACAACTTTGCGAGGCGTTCTGGATAAGAGCGTCCGCTAAATGACTGTAATTTAACGTAATCCTAATTTATTTACTGACATCCATAAACACACGATGGTTTTAAAACGGGCCTTTAAAAATGGAACAATTTGCACACATAAAAAAGAAAAGAAAAGAAAAAAGACAGGGGCTTTAAGAGCCCCTGTCAGGGGCAGGTTGATTAATCTGGGCTTGCTGCTGTGAGTTAACACAACTCTAAACAAACCTGAAAATGGAGGAAATAGGTAGGGGGTCTGGTAAATGGGGCATTATGCGGACCCCCTCCTTGGGGAGGGCCTTTCCCTCATGTAATGACAGTGAGGTACATGCAGCTACAGGGGCAATGCATCGCATTAAATTTACATGCAGCATCCTGCAGAGAGCCTGGTCTTCCCTCCCTCTCTCTGGGCACTCTGCTCTGCCTCTACAGCGTTTCCTGCTGTTTCTCTGCGATGCTACACAAACACAAGGATGGACTGCCTGATTTTAGGAGCTACCATATGACTACCAGTGACTCAATCATTCGTGCCAATGACCCGATGGATGTGAGAGAAAAGAATTTGATTGGTTCATATAAGTCAATGATTGGCAGCTGAGAGTGGCTTCATCTTATTGGGGTTCATGAAACTCCATTTCAACCATACCAAGGAGACTGATCTACTGGAGATGAGACTAGATCCGCTGTGGAGAGGCTTTCCACCAGTAAAATGTCAAATAGAATAGCATATGAAAGGACAGGACATGAATTAATAATTCATGGCTGCATCTCATGGATTATAAAACACAATGCACAATACTTCAAATCCTTTACTGATGCAAAAAAAAAAAACTGTTAATGTACATACATCTTCCCGTTCATGTATATTTTGCCATTCTTAATGAGAAAAAAAATACAAATAAAAAAAAATATATATAGAATTGTAACAAAAGATGTTTTATTCTGACAGTCTGGGGACTGCTGTCCTGACGCATCTCCTTTGGGAAAATAATGAGCAATGGGCTCTAATCTCAGGCACCGAGCGCACGTAATCTCTGACAACTTTATAACTCATATTGTGAAACCAGCTGAATGGACGGTTTTAGAAACATTCTGACAACAAATTCACAAGCTTAGCTGCAGCTGCAAGGAGCGGCGGAACTCATTCGGAGGGACACACTGTATATGACACGAGTAAATGCCAGGCAAGAGCAAGCAACGGTCAGAAATAAGCACCAGTGGTTGCAGTGCTGCACAGAGGTTCCACCGTTTACATGGTTTGGCGTATGGAGGAGCTGCGGTGTCCTGCTTCCGAACGCCTCCGCCCAAAACCGCGGCTTAGGACGCTGACGTGTCACAGTCATCTGAACCCCAAAAGCAATGGCAGAAAGATGGGCGATGACCTCCCCACCCTGCCTGGTGGGTTTTAGCTGCGAGCGAGTGCACTGCCCTTGCGCTCACACGCACATTAGTGGTGCGCTCAGAGGAACGCGAGGTCGCTATGGAGTTACCGAGTTATCATCATCCCATTTTACCACGGGGTAAAATATTCGCTACAGAGGAGCTGCCTTAGGCTGACTACTGCCACAAAACTGGGGGGGAAAAGTGAAAAGGGGGGCGCCCTAAACCAGCCCCCATATACACAGGACCTCTGTCTCACTAAAGACATGAGAGAGTACTGATCATACATTAATCCAGCAAGGCCCAAGTCTGGCTCAGATCCCAGTGTCTCTAAATGTTCTACCCAAACTGGTGGCGACAGCACCGACTTCCACACAGGTAGGGATGACAGGAAACAGGAAATGCTTCGGGGGGGGGGGGGCATCTTCCCCCATCCCCCACTCCCCACCCCCCACCAGAGTTGGCTCCAAATGGACTCCACTTATCCGAAATAATCAAAGGATCAGCTTCATTAATCAGTGCTCAATCTTTCACAGTGTGTGTGTGTGTGTGGGGGGGGGGGGGGCAGGGTGATTTACACGGGACATTTCAGATCTGTGGGACAGGGGACACTCCCACCGGAGCGACCCTTTCATTCTGGCACGGGATGGGGGATAGAAGGGCGTGGAGGGGTGGGGAGCAGGGGATTAGTTGCCTCTGGTTTGCTGAGGGTGCAGGGCACAGTGACAGGTGGCAAAACGAACAGCTCAGACAGTAAGAGAGAGCCTCCCACCACAGCGCGCTACAGCCCCCCAAACCTCCTCACCAATCCTCCCCAAGGCACCTGCACTTCACCTGCCCAGTCTGACACACTCTCATTCACACTTACATTCCAGCATTACGCAAACATTCAGCTAAAAAATACACTGGCACCAATGAAAGTTCACCAGTGCATTTCAATGGGCAGGGAAATGGGCATGAGACTGAGAGGTTGCAGGTTTGATTCCCAGGCAGGGCACTGTGTTTGTACCCTTTCACCAGAATTGTTTCAGTAAATATCCAGTGGTATAAATGGCAAGTGTATAAAAGACTCTGGATGATGGTGTCTGCTAAACACCTGACATTAACTGGACGACATTTCCTAAGGAAGCCTATTTTACCTCATTATGGAACTGTGGTTCAGTCAGATTCCGTTGCACTGTGCACTTTTCTCTCTCTCCCATGCCACATGGAGAAGCACTCCAGATCAAACTTTGTGCTTTGCTTGTCTTTTCACCCTCCCAGGGAGCAAGCAATTAAAAAGTCATTATGTTCATCTTTAAATTAAAACTATTTTCATCTTTATCTTTTAAATAGCTTTTACATTAAGTACCTTCACCCAGCTGGACATTTTTACAAAAGTAAGTTACGTTCAGTATCTCAGCTCAAGGGTACAAGGGCCATGCCCCTCCGGAGAATCAAACCTGCAATCTCTCTTATTTAGATGCCTGGTTCCCTGTCCAGCTCAGGTCCTGGAAAGCTGTAGTGCCTCTTGGTTTTGGTGTATTTCAGCACTTGATTAATTTAAATAAATGATTGGAGTAAAAATCTGCACACCTAGTTTCCAAACGCCTGAACTCTCTGCTGATTGAAAGGGAACCACAAAAACCTAAAGAGACTGCAGCCCAACAGGACAGGAGTTCGACACCCATGAACTACACGACAGTACCAGCTCAGATTCTCCCTGGCTCATTCCGCATGGGGAAACCGGGATCATGGTTCCGTTAATTGTGTGCGGAGCTACACCACGTCTTCTTATAGTTTTAATCATGGGGCTGTGGTATAAAAATCATGAGTCTCCCGTGGCACTGTGGGATAGCAAGGTCCTCCACTAAAACAACCTCAGTCAATCTGATTACGCCTTAGGCAGCAGGACACTGGGGGAGCTCTGCAGAGAACACCAGGGCCCAGTATGCAGACACCATCAAACTTACTAATGACCAGGCCCAGAACTGAGCATCACAACTGGAAATTACTCCGGTATGAGTCCAATAATAATAATAATTTAGTAAAAAAAAAAAATAAAAAAAATAAAGCACTGGACTAAATGAGACACCTTCAGATACAACAAGACTTGGCATTTACAGGCAATAAAGAGAGAGTAGAGAGTAGATTAACGAACAATTACCTGTGCTACTGGCAGGGAGGTTTAGCCTTGGCACCGCAGCAGCAGTTAAATCATTAATTAGGTTGCATTACCTTTAAATTCAACCATTTAGCAGATGCTCCTAGACGCAGCATCGGCTTACAAAAGTGCCTCCAATTGGTTTAGACAACAAACAGAGATGATTCTGATAGCACCGTAGACTGCTCATAGGATCAGTCACTGCATGAGTAATGCATGGAGCGTCAGGAGAAGAGGGGCTGAGCACATTATGATGAGCGGAGAAGAGCTGCAGTCAAACCAGAGAGGACGAGAGGACGTCCTCAGAGAGCAGGACGACTTGAGCCCTGATGCAATTTAAACATGCACGTTTCAGATGATCAAACAGCAGCAGCGTGACTGCAAATAAAACGCACCGGGTGAAATAAAACCGGGACCCGGCTTTATGTGTTCCGCTGTATCAGGGATATGAAGCCTGGCTGAAACGCAGGTCCTTCAGATTACTGCTCTGTCGCTAGTCAGATTCATTTAGCTCACTTCACCTCCTGATTAAAATGCACACCATGCTTCAGAAAAAAAACAGGAGCCTACGAACGACCCCAAGCACACAGTCCGGCCCTGAGCAGGATCAGAACTTAAAGTTTTAATCTCGGGATAAGTCTTTGACGGACTTTTCACCACATTTTTCACCGAGGCTAAAGCTTAGCGGTAAGCACTTTTACGGTTACCAGTCAGGGAGGATCATTTTCTCAGCTAGGGCATTAAAAAGCCATGACTTTAGTAAAAAAAAAAAAAAAAAAAAAACACACAAAAACAAGTCGTTTCTGCTTAAAGATTTCACGTTTTCCTTCCACCCCACAGCTAAGAAAGCTGGATTCTCCCCGGAGATCCATTGATTCTCTTCATTTATTCAGGATATAAACTAAATGAGTTCTACAGAACAGTCAAATCTGCTGTCTTAGGCAGAGCCAAGAAAACATCTTTTTTTTCCCTTTTTTTTTTTTTTTACTGTTTTTGGGAGCAGCTAAGGTAGGAGGCTATGCTACACAGAGGGGGTGTCTCTGGTAAAAGCGGCCATTTTGACAATATCTTTTTCCAGGTTGAAATCCATTAACAAACAATAGATGTTCCCCCTCACCTTAAACCACCCTTCCTCCATGAAGTGCTGGAAAGTTTAATTTAGTCAACAAAAGAGATGAATTTTTTTTTAATCAAACCGTCAGAACTACCTGACTGAAATTAACTGGCAGACAATCTCCACAGCTTTTCCACACCCTTCCTTAATAAAGTTATATAACAAATTTAGTTTGCAAAAGAGTTCCACCAGGCTAAATTAAGGCTTAATTTCCTACTCAATGCAGATTCAGGCTGGCTCTGAAAAAGGCTTCAGAGTGGTGAACTCTAGTGATGGGAGACTAAGGTACATGACCACAAAAACAAGAATGAGTTCAAATGAGTTAATTAGTCAATCACTGAATCGTCTGAAACATTTGCATATAGTTTGTGTCATGGTAGCTGATTCTCCCATCAATACTGAATTTTAATTAGCTTTGATTTTATGGAGCAGTCACCTATTGCAGCAAGTGTTCATGGGCAGGTGAGGTGACTGGTGGGCGTTTGTCTGTGGGAAACATGCTGGAGGCGGAGCTCACTGTGATTGGCAGTAAATGAGGGAGGAGCTAGGGACCTAGCTCCTTGTGGCCGACCTGCTACATACATGGCTTTGGAGCAGAACTGTCCCTTGGTCCCTTGGACTCACTGCTTGTGGCGCTGCTGTTTGTCCCACAGTGGGGTGTCTGTGCCATTACTGCCTATGGCCAGACAGGCTCATCCTTGCTAGGGAGGAACAGGTGTTGAGCCATTTAAAATCCTCAATCTCATCACTCTTTAGTGGCCTGTCATTGCTGGTTAAGTGCCTACAAGGCTCGTGAACTGATCATATTTTGACTGACAGCACAGACAATGTGACCTTGTGTCGCACTGTTGAAAGAAGTGAGGAATGGTCGAGGGAACAGCTGCCCCACTGGTTGATGGGAAATGTGGGCAGGAAGTAGTGCAGTTGACACACAAGCAAAGGAGGGTCAAGAGCACAGCTACCCAAAAGGTTTCTGGGAAATGTAGGCATAAAGGGGCACAGTGGGCAAACAAGCAAAGGAGTGTCAAGAGCACAGCTGCCCAAAAGGTTTCTGGGAAATGTAGGCATAAAGGGGTGCAGTGGGCAAACAAGCAAAGGAGTGTCAAGAGCACAGCTACCCAAAAGGTTTCTGGGAAATGTAGGCATAAAGGGGCACAGTGGGCAAACATGCAAAGGAGTGTCATGAGCACAGCTACCCAAAAGGTTTCTGGGAAATGTAGGCATAAAGGGGCACAGTGGGCAAACAAGCAAAGGAGTGTCAAGAGCACAGCTGCCCAAAAGGTTTCTGAGAAACGCAGGCATGAAGGGGCATGGCAGACAAACAAGCAAAGGAGGGTCAAGAGCACAGCTGTCCAAAAGGTTTCTGGGAATCGTAGGACGGAAAGGGGCGCGGTGGAACTGAGGGGGAACCACAAGGGAGCGTTTTACTCTGAGTGGACGTCAGATTAAAGCCTCCAACCAAAAGGCCTTTTGTTCCAAACTGGACACCATCCAATTGTCTTCTTTGAAGATCGTGGCAATGGAGACGCTACCCACAATCACTGTCACAGAGCCGACTCTGTGCCAAGCTGCAGCATAAAAAAAATGACAAACAGCTGTCGATCACATACTGTTCACTGTGTTCTCACTGCCAAAGAGAGGCTTCACAGTAACTCCTTACAATTCTCACAAATAAATGTCAGCATGATAAAAAAAACATGTATTTCTAAAAAAAAAAAAAAAAACTTTTCCAGAAATTAAAAAAAAAACAATTCAACTTTCAGTCACCCTGCCTTTTGAATAAACTTCATAACTTTATTAGCCACAGAGACATTAAACATTTACAATATGAAACTTATGATGATGCAAGCATTCTATTCCTGTTTCAAACGTAAAAATAGCAAAGACAGCGAGTCATGGTTTTTATGATTCTGAGAAATTATGTAATGTGACTGTACTGCCACAGATAGCACAGACAGAACACGTAATAACCCTTTGATTCCCAAAAAGCATTTTTATAGCTCATACACACACATATATAATAATGATAGCACTTAAGAGTCCATTCTCCCACACACACACACACACCAATCGATGACTACATCTTAAAGCTGGCGGCGTAAACAGTACTGTAATGCACTTTAATAAACAGTAATGTCCTATAGACCGCTTACCTAGAATTCTCAGCTGGCAGATAAAATTTAAAATGGTCAAATAGCTGAGATATTTGATGACAGTTTTTCTAAATGAATAGAAAACTCAGCTATTTTTTTGTATATATTCATAACCATTATGGCACCAGACAGCATAAATGTATAGCAAGCATACGATCACATCCAGCTTTGCAGTCTTTCGACCCCAGCTCGGGTCTCATGTCACAACATTGGAATTATGTAACGTTGCCTCACTCTTCCCACACGGTGAGAGTTGAGCGGGTGAAACTCCTGCACTGTATCAATCAACACCTCGATCTGAGCAGCGACCAGCCTGCATGCTCAAAGAAACGTTAGCACGTCTTAGCTCGACATTTAAGACGCCAGTGTGCTTCTGCCATTCTTGGACAGCCTAAAACACAATTTTCTTTTGATTAAATCTGACAAAGACCAGACGATCCCATAATTACAGCATTCTTGTATGTTTCTCATCAGATGATAGTATTAACTCAATTATTCAATATTACAGGCTGAAAACATAGAAATGTTTCTGACAAACAGCTCACCAAACACACAGTCACACGGTGATAGAAAAGGTTGATTAGCGTGAGATAATCGGCAGAATTGGTTCAAATGCTTAGGATGGTAACAAGGTTACATGAGGTATCTGTGTGGTTCTTCTTTCCCGTTCTCACAGTGATGCTGCGAGCACCAGACCACCCCACAGGGCTAGCTAACATGGTTACCACGGTTGCCAAGACAACGGGTACAGTGCGTGAGCGCTCCCAAGGAATAGCCAATTGCGGAGTGCTCTGCTTGTGCAGCCCAGCCGCCAAACACCAACAGGCTTCGTACCTTGGACACCTGGTCATGTGATTATGCGATCATGTGATCCCATCGCAAGTGGGATGGATTTTCTCCTTTCCGTTTCACTGGCTCGGATTACTGATGTCTTCTGACAGCTGGGGGCGCTGCTTTGGGGGGGGGGGGGTGTAGTTAGGCCTAATTACTCCCCAGAACTACAGCTCAGGAATGCCTGTCCCTTAGGGCTGGAGGCTTCAGGAAACCTCTTTTACACCGCATGTCTGCACATGTCTTTGCAGACCAATGGAATTAATCGCTCATGAGGCGAGGTTCAGAAAGATACAAATCACTGAGAAGTCTTTCAAACAGCATTACGCCATGAGAGGTGTGAAACAAAGTCATTACAATGGCAGCCGAGTTCAGCTTTGGTTAAAGTTCAGTCCTTTCAGCTTCACTTGAGTAGCAGTTTACTGCAGTCCTGGACTAAATGTATATGTGTGAATGTGTGTATGTGTGTCTATTTGCACGAGGGTGTCTGCGTGTTAAAACCAGTGCCGGTGTCATGTTACCTGACATTATGTGACTTTTTGTTAGGATCTCTGTCACAATACAGTCTGTATACAGAGAGAGACCAGAATGACACGTCAGCAACAAACTGGACTCTGCATGGGTGTAGAGGCGTTTTCACACTGAATATCCACTTAAAATAATCCATGATAGTACGTTACAATTGGTTTGTTAACAAAGAACATTCAAAGAGCATCCAGTAGCCATCAGGCTCATAGTTTTCAGCATGACAAGTAAGGCTACTCCAGCCCAAACTGAGCATGCTCCTGTTTGACTCCACCCACTCAGAGCTTCTCTATGTGACTTCATAGAGTAATTCAGTGACAGGGGAAAAACAAAACTTCAGTGCAAATTCAGAACATCACCACATTCATTGCCAGTTCTGGTACAGAACGACAGAAGACAACGCTGGCATTGTAAGTAGTGACTGGCCTGAAAATTGAATCAGTGGAGCTGTGAACTGAGATTCAAAACACACTTCAATTCATGAATGAGCCATAGCCATGAACTTCAGGCAAGCTGCTACAAATTAAGAGACAACATTCATTGTTTAAAACAAAAAAAAAACAGACAGGAAACATGTCTAATAGTTGCAGACGTTGTAATAGTTTTTCAGTTCAGCGGGGCAATGCTTTCAAAGGTGTAATTACATTTTCAGTGGCAAGGCATATGGTTGGATAAAACTAATCGGTTTTTTGGGCTTTGCTAATTTAGGCTCCTGCGAATGGGCCGCTACTGTTACGGGGACGTGAAACGAGGAGCGTCAATCTCCTCGTATGTAAGTACGGTGGCCCCTGAGGGCCATCTGTCAAGCTGTACCTAAACAGGAGAGCAGTCCAGTTAGCACTCCTTCTAAGCTCAATTCATTTGCTGTATTGACCCCAACCCTGCAGGCTAATGCTAACAGGATGTGCATGAGGCCTCCCTGAAGTTTACTGCTTCTGTCTCTCTCTGTCTGTGTCTGTTTTGGGTAAGGATGGGTTGGAGAAAAGGGGGGCTAGATTTGTCCCAGAACAGAACACAAAAGTTTAAAACACTTCTTTATGCAGCTGCTCGAGGATTGAGGATAAACCATATGAAAAAGATGTCTGCACTCTGCATATGACAACATTTAAAAGCAGGTTTTGTTTGGAAGAATGACGCAATGCGCAGATATCATCTCCTTCCTCAACTGAACACAAACAGAGCTGACGGTGCTTTCATACCGGCCTGGTCGTGTCACCCATCCTCTAACACTTTGCTAAAATTACGCCTTCAGGACAGTCTCTGGTCTCTCCCCGGCTGTCTTTCCCCGCGGCGAGCAGTAAAACGACACTGCTGCTTTCATCCTGAGGCCAGGCTTTGTAGTCATGTTTGGGAATTTCTGTGATGAGGGCGGGTGGATGAGGGAGGGGGACGGTGGTCTCTGGTCTCGGGTTTCACGGTGAGCGGAGAGGCTAAACTCCACTGTCCTGTCCTCACTCGTGTAAGGGCTTGTCTCCGAATGCTGGCAGGAGCTCAGTGCTCAGAAAACCCCCCTGACCACAGATTAATCAGGGTTTCCAAACCACTCACAGAGCACGCGAAGGAATACACACGAACATCTCCGAGCAAAATCGCCCTGCAGCACATGTGAGAGCCGAGGTTAACCGCTAAAACACACTTCATAAACGATGCTTAGGATGCATTAAATCTCACCCTACCGCTGCATGTTTAAACACAGAGACAGGCACGGGCTCGTGTTAAATTATACTACAGTGCATTTAGCATTATTTTGCTTTCATAATACGATGTGGTCCATGCAGCTAAAAGAATCCCCATGATTCAATTTTTACTTCAAAGCTGGAAGCAGGGAGCAGTGAAATAGTGGTTCGCAAAACTTCTTGGAAGAGTAAAGCCTCCTCATTTGCGTAATATATAGAAAGGTTAGCTACATATTCAAGGAAATACACATTTTTGGAACTGAATCATTGAACAAACACCATTTTACAAGTACAGATAGTGATACATCAGCTGAAATACATCACACTGACTTAAGAGGGCATTTAACATTCTTACATACAATTGAACAGATGGATACTTTCCCAAAGTTCATACATTACATTACTGTCATTTAGCTGATGCTTTTATCCAAAGCGACTTACAGTTGATTAGACTAACCAAGGGCCAATCTCCCCTGGGAGCAATGTGGGGTTAAGGGCCTTGATCAGGGGCCCAACAGAAATGGTGTTCTTGCTGTGGCTGGACTGGGACTTGAACCACCAACTTCAGGGGTCCCAGCCATGTACCTTAGCCACTAGGCTATAGGCTGCAAGTTCAGGTACCATATCCAAGGATATTCCTGCGTTATCCCACCTGGGTATCAAACCAAAAACCTCAAACTTTCAGGTCCAGTTTTATGACCATTACACCACACGGTACCCTCTGAGTTAGAAGTCTGTTTTCCAAACTACTGTACTACAGTCTCTACTTCTCGTTAATACTGACTAGCTGAAGGGGACAGAGGCTTGTGTTTTACATTGTCATAAAAACACACGAGGAACCAAAGGAACCAAAATTTACAACCATACGGCAGAATTTTATTCTGGATGCCAGTGAAAACAGATGCCTCATCCGAAGTTCTTTCATTTTTTTGTCGTTGTGTAGCATGTGCTATTTGTTACAATCAAATAATTTAAAGGATTGTTCCTAAGAGAGGAAAATAGCTGCTTTGTCATTTTTTTTCATTATTTAGAGAACAATTATTCATGTCTGTTTTTGTTGTGTGGAAGGCAATTGCAATGTCATACATAATTAAAAATTATTTCAAACTTTCTAACTGAAGAATAAAATATGCTTCACATGTTCATTTGTATTCTTTTTAAAACATTTTCATCAAAAAAGAAAAATTAAGAAAAGTGGAGAACTCAAATTAACTCGATTCAGAGCAGTGCTGTGTTCTCTTCTGAACTCACTGCTTGACTGAATGCACTGCCAACAGGGTGAGTGACACAAATCACAGGCTGTTTGAAGTACGATCGTTCGTTAAGCCTCGCAAATAATTAATTTCCGCTTAACGGACGAATCTGAGACCTCCTCAGAGCACTGCTTCAGATTAAAAACGGAACGCTCTAAATTACATTGTCACCCCAAAGTTAATTATATCATTGATGTACACATAAATACCATGAATATTAATGGTGAGTGACAACCTCCCTCTTACACAAAAAATAATTAACAGAGCAATCAGAATTTTGGCAAGGATTTCACCTTGCTGAGTTTTGAGGAGCGAGTTTGTAATCATTTCACTTAATCAGTCAGAGGGGCTCAATACACTCAGAACAAACATATATCAAAGCCAGCATGAACATCCCTCGGAACAGCTCCTATTATTCTTCATGCTACCCTAAACTGAACTTCTCTTACCCGTTAATTTGATCCATGAAGTAACACAGGTTGTCCTTTCAGTTAGTCTTTTCTATGCTGGGACAATGCAGAACAAAGTTAAAAAATTGTTCCAAATAAGAAATTGAAGCCTTAAGCATAATGTCAAAGTTTAAGGTCAGAATTGTATAACTGGTCATAGCTTCGCCTAGGGCAGGAGAGAATTTATTTGGCAAGACGATATAACTCATCACTCTCCAGCATCCTCTACTGGTCATTTTGATGCCTGCACTCCACCTGCACAAGCTACACATAAAGCGTTCTCCTGTTGCTCACATCTATGCAAGCTCGGCTAGCTGTGCTAGGGCAAGGAAAAGGGGCGGCAAGTGGTGGATGTCTTGTGTTTTGGAGGAGAAAAGGGTGCCAATCTGTACCCCTTTCTGCCACGCTGGCGGAGGAAGTGACAGCCTCTGGCAGGAGCATAACCACCCCGTCCCATGCCCGTCCGGAGGCAGCCGGTCTCCCCGGAGACGCGGGCCGCGCCCAACGCCACCGCTCAATAATCACTTACAGAAATGAAGTGCTTAGCGAGAGAGCCCGACGGACTGCAATACTGCTAAGAGGCCATCGCTAACGCTAATGCAGGTCCCACTCCCAGCAACGCACAGCTGATTGCTCTGTTGTTTTTTTCTTTTTTTTTTGTTGAGTGGGGGGTTTAAAGAATGGATAATGTACAGACTTTTGGCAGCTGAGGGAAACCCCGGTCCCTTAATTAATAAGGATAAGAGGCAGGGCGGAGCGGGTCAGCACTATAGCAACATCCACAGAAAATATGTCTCCCACGGCGACCATCTCATATGCCTCCCAATGGGTCGAGGTCTGCTTTGAGATGACTGTCTGAAAACCCTAAGCTCTCTCAGGGTCACCCAGTCAGTGTTTTAAACAGGTGAGTATGGATGCAGTATTGGAGACATGTAAAATGCATGCCTCTCATTAAATGGGGGTGGAAAAGAAGAGGTCAGGATGAAGTTGTCCTCGTAAGTTCTTCTGACCTGCTTGGACCTCACTGTCTTAAACTGTCTGGGATTTCTGACTGAGTATTTTTTGTTTTTTCCCGCTCAGCCTTGGTGCCAGCACCTTGGGTGAACAGTAAAGTAAACTGCAAAGCCTGATTACTATTTCAATGCTAAAATCCAGAAGCTTCTTAATTCCAGCTGGAGAGTGGGGGGGCGGCATTGCCCACTAAGGATACCCAATCTCCACCACAACTTTGTGGAAAGATTCGTATAGTTTTGCCACAGGCCGCCGGAATGCTGGAAGCCTATCGGCACCGGTGGATTTCCGAGGGTGGAGTAGGTTGACCAAGAAAAGTTTTCCTCACATCTACACAAATGACATTAGAACTGATGTTAACTACATGACTTACAAAGTAAAGCAGCGGAGACAAGACGACAACTGACAGACAAGTTCAAAACTAGGAGAGAGATCACAATACTGACTACCAATGTACTGACGACATACCTAATAGAAACAGTAACACACAACAAACCCAACAGAGAAGTTGAAAGATGAGGAGGAGTAGAAAGGCATCAAAGCGACCAGAATACACACTGATCTCTCTGCACAGACCAGGTGACATACCACACACCTGAAAAAGGGAGAGACCACACACCTGACAGGTATATTTCAAAGACAACCCCCCCCCCCAACTCAGATCAGGTTAAAAGGTTGAAGAGCACATGGTAAGCACACCTGACAGAAAACGGCACACCTGACAGACGGACTGAAATCTGTTCATAAACCTTATTCTTCAAAGCTCAGGTCATTCGCATTGGGCAACCCCACCAGTTCTGTTCATAAAAATGAAATGAACACTGGAAATAAAATCTCACAGCCAGCCACAGCTATGATTACCATCTACTGCAATGCCTCCATTCCGCAAGCACATGCACATTTAACTCCATTTGCAGCACAAGGGTTTTCAGCTGAGTTTTTTGGGATGTTTTATACAATTTTCTTTGCAGCAATCTAGAAAGAAACAGCGCACATATCAGCCAATGGGAGATTAAAATACACACACACACGCACACGCACACACACATACGTGCACACATATGCACACACACAAATATAAACCCATATACAAACACAAACACATGTGTGCATTCACTCGCAAACAGACACACACACAATCACACCCCTTCGAGATGCTACCTTCCCTTCGACAGGGGGACAGACGTCACCATGGCAACGCAGCAGAGCGCAGCTTGGAGGTGCAGCTGCTGATGTGCTGTTGGAGTCAGAGCACACAGGGATAGCATGGAGAGCAGGAGACCCACCCGTTTATGCCCCGTAAACCCCGGCCCCTGTACCCTGAGCAGGGTCTCAGAGCATGAGAGTTGCAGGCCCCGCTGGGTCTCGCCGTTATTTCCCTGTCCCGGATCCTCTGGGTCTGACCCGGTTCTGGAATTTAAGTTCAAAGCAAAATCCAGAAGACCCTGCGGCTCTCCTGGAGTAGTATGGAGGAATGCTCTCATAAAGAACCTACACATTCCGCTACCTCACCGCAGAGAACATTCCACACGATCCCGCACGTCCAACTCCATGAGGGTGAAAGCTCTTTCACAACTTCATCTTTGCGTTAGTGTCAGCAGGGGCTGGGAGAGCGACGCGCTCTGGGCCCGGGGTCCAGGGGGGCCCGGATCCTGTGCTCCGGGGTGGTGGGACTGGGTCATCTCTTGACGAAATCGTTCAATGTGTTATATGTGTGAGCTTATATATGTTGCCCAGTCAGGGTGAGTCATGGTTGGTAAAAACTTTACAAGAGTGACTTTAGTGATGTAGTTAGGTCTAAAATATGAATAAAATGACGTGCTGCATGACTGGCTTTATTTTCACTCTCACATTTAACTTCATTACGTGCAAATTTACAAGTGGATCGCCGATATTGTCTCCAAGTGTATTTTGGGTAAAATCGTTATCAACCGTCCACCACGTCATCATCAGTCATTTGTCAACAGAGTGCAAGCTAGGTGTAGCCTTTTTACTGACTAAACTAAACATGAGTGGCAGTTCATATAAGCATAAAAGGAGCGGCAAAGCGCAAAGAAAAGCAAAAAAGAGCAAGGAAAAGCCAAATTACAAAAACTGGACACATATTTTGTTCGTCCTCCTGGAGATGAACCTGACATTTTTGTTGGCAGCGATTCAATTCTGGCAGCACAGTCTTGGAGCCAGATTTACAGGTAGCAATTCTTGCAATCACTACACCACAAACAATGTGTGAGCTGTTGTAAACTGTTGATGGTTGTTATTTCTAGTAGCCCAGCTTATATCCCCTTCTTTCTCTCTCGACTGTATAGCGATGATGTTAGGGACTCAGCAGTTGCTTGTGTCAAAAATGTAGTATGTGTGCTTGTAGCCCCCGCTGTTGCGGGCATGTGTATGTTGTAAAGCGATGTTATCATGAGCTTTATTGGGTTTAAAGGGCCCGGTCATGTGCCCCGCCCCCGGCCCGGTACTGATTTGTTCCGCTAGTGAGTGTCAGATTTAGGGCTGGGTGTCAGGACAGAAATCTACATCAAAAAATTATCTGGGGTTTTCTCAACATTGATAAGCATAATGATATATTTCAAAATGGAAAAACTCATTTTTAATCTGTTCTGAATGGTAATTACAGTTGTTTGTCATTTTGCATAATGATGATAAGGGTCCAATCAACCAGAAATTCAGCCATATTAAAAATGTTAATCTCATTTTGAAAGGAAGATGACTACAAATTTTTCTGGTTAATCTGACTTCGGGCAACAAAATGGGTATCATGCTATCACATTGTGATAAATGAAATTCAACGAAGAACAATATTGGTCTATCGCCCAGACTTCGTCAACTTGTATGAATTTGACTTGAGGCCCACTTTGCAAACGAGGAGGAATTCTCATCTCTAGAGATCTCCGGAGGTCTGAATTAGGGCAAAGCTGGTGGAGGAGGGTGCGGGGGTGGGGGGGGGGGTGGGGATCAGATTTGAAACCCCTGTCATGCATCACATCCACAGGGCTGATGATGTAAAAATCCAAACTGGGGGAGAAAGAGAGAAAGAGAGCGACTCCATCTGTGTGGAGCATTTGAGAATACGACACGCCGGGGGTGTTGGAGCACAGCAGGTAAACCTGCAAGACGGTGACACATCGGCATACGTGCCAAACCTCTTTAAAACCCATGACCGCCGAACCCGACGAGATTTATGTGACTTTAATTAAACCACCAGAGGAAAAAAAAGCAGAAACTGCATCTGGAGTCACTCTCTAGGAATTTCAGTCTACCTGAACTTCCAAGGTCATTTTTTTTAGACTTGCACATGTTGAAAAACAATACACATTCTGCATATCATTGTCTTCCAGTTTGGAAACAAATCCAAGAGCAGACAGTAGAAACACAATAGGGTAGCTGTCTCTCACTCCATCGATGACGACATGTTAAAGTATACCATCAGTGCATTACGTACAGAAATGAATAGGAAGCCAGTGCACAATTCACACCTGAGGAAGACCCCCCTCCCCATAGTTCAGAACATCCTGAGGGGGGCTGGCATGAACTGGTGAAAGTTGAAATGAAGTTTCATTAACTCTATCAGGGTGGAGCTACCCCGTGAGTCATTGACTTGTCTGAACCAATAAAGAATGTTTCTCTCTCTGCAGCCATTGGTTGCAGTCATTGAGTCACTCATACTATAGTGTAGCTTCCTCCCATTTTTGCACTGAAACCTACTCCTCCACCAGCAGCACAGACACCTGTATGAGCTGGGAAAAGGCAACAAGGGAAAGCCAACCTCTGAGAGTTAATCACTCAGAACTGGAGGGGGGGTGGGGGAAAGGGGGGGTAGGTGTGGAGAAATTGCGTTCCCACACAGCCAGTACATGTATGCAGACCTCTGCACCACCAGAGTCCCTGTCATAACTAGGGACCTATCCTTCTACAGTACCTATGCTGTTATAGTATCTCCAGTAGGATAGGCCGCGATTAGACGTTTCCTATGGGGATGCAAGAACTGTCTTCGTCTGTTGTTTCTGAGCTTATCGTGAAATTTAGCTGAGACGTTAGCGGGCATAAATAAATGATCGGGCTAATTAAGTAACTGAGAGCGGAGTTTGGCAGGGATTCCAGAGGCAGACAGGACTGTCCTGGCCAGCTCGTAACTCACTGCCGTTACAGACCTACTGTACGCGTTCACCAGAAAGGCGAGATACACAGATGAACTGTGAAGAAATGGATGTTATTGTTATGGATATATAAGGAAAACTTGATTATCTGACCCTACGGGCAGGTTTCCCAGACGTAGTTTAAGTCAGGTACTAGACTAAAAACTTTCTTTTGCTGCAGATCTGCACTGAATTTTCTAATCTATTTTCTAGTCTAGGACTGGGCTTAATCCATGTCCGGAAAGCCGGCCCAAAATGTCTCCGGGATCACTAGTATTTGTGTTTTTATGCTGAGACATCTCTCCTTCTATAAACTGTTAGGGAGCTTAGGGCCTTTGATGTTTGTGGTAATTCAGGAAGTGATGTCATGTCTATCCAGGATGCGAAAGGAAGTCTTGTATAAGATGGTTATCTCATCATTTTTCTGAATGGGAATATGATGTTTTGCAATTCACCTCCAAGCAGAGCCTAAGCTACAGATTATGGCAGTAGGGGGGCAATATTGTAAGATGTTTATATCAATTTAAAAAATAACTATAAGCAAATACTATCTGACTAGTTTGCAAATCCATGTGTGCTGGCAAGATAAACTTGCTAACTAAATGTTTTCTATGGGCATTGGCTTTGAGCCAATTAGCTAGACAGCACAATGCGGTTTGTTTGTCCTGTCATTCGGCCGTAGAGCGCTCCACATATTTTGTCAATACCATTTAGGTCATTTACAAATGTGCGTTAAAGAGCCATTGCCTATTCTTTTTTCACGGTACAGTTTTTGTAAAGTGGCTGTCTTCTAGTTCCTTCACTGCCTCTCTGCAAAGTCTGCCATGGGCCACTCCTATCCCATAAACCTTTGCAAAACAGCGTGACAATTTTTGGCAAAAGAGTGACATATCTCTAATGTAGTGCCTGTTCGAGTGAAATATTGCTACTACAGTTATCTATGAGTGAAATATCTACTACAGTATCTCTGCGAGTAAAATATCTCTTCTAAGGTGTCTCTGCGAGTGAAATATCTCTGCTACAGTATCACCGTGAGTTAAATATCTCTACTGCGGTGTCTCTGCGAGTGAAATATCTCTGATGACGCACAGCCCAATGCAAGACACTAGGTAGCAGGAGCCCTTGCCGCAGGAAGTGACATCACATCTGTCCAGGATGCTCAATGGCAGGGCAGCCCCCAGTATTGCAACCTTCATTTCTCACTTTCACTGACACCAAATAACCTTTAAAAGGAAGCCTCTGTTTTACCCATCAATAACTCCACCCACACACACCCCCCCCCACGCCCCCATACACACAGCTCTGAAACAAAGACTTTATTTACTCTTCAACAACGAGGGCTGCAGCAGAGATGAGCAAGGATGGCTGTATCAGTTTCTGGATTCCATGCCAACGTCTGCTCTTCACTGTTAAAACCAATCGCTTAGGCTATGTGACCCTGCGGTTTACCTGAATTCCTTGACCTCATGAATGCTATATCATTCTCATGTCTGTGCATAATTCACTAATTAACATGAGTGAATGCAGCTAACAGGCTAACTGAGCTGGAGTAACTGGCAGAGATGAAGACCCTGCGTCCACACATGGATGACCTCCAGGACTGAGTTTGCCCACACCTGAGGCCAAATGTCCCAGCTATAGATGCCGATGCTTAGTGTAAACCTGTGTGTGATGGTTAGGGTTAGGGTTGGGGTTATTCTAGTGAATTGGGAAAGCCTTTCTGGACAGGTGAGTGAAGATCTACCCACACATTGCCTTGCCCACTAAATCCTCCTACCCTCCTAACAAAGAATATACAACAGATAAAAACGACTGTGTAAATCAAAGCAAATGTATTTTTGTACCATATTTCACACACATTTGCCACAATATGCTTTACAGTAAAAGCAAGATTAAGGCCACTTGCATTGTAATGCGCTGTATGCAGTGTGTAATACGCTGTGTGCAGTGTGTAATGCGCTGCGTGCAGTGTGTAATGCGCTGTATGCAGTGTGTAATGGGCTGTGTGCAGTGTGTAATGCGCTGTGTGCAGTGTGTAATGCGCTGCGTGCAGTGTGTAATGCGCTGTGTGCAGTGTGTAATGCGCTGTATGCAGTGTGTAATGCGCTGTGTGCAGTGTGTAATGCGCTGTATGCAGTGTGTGGAGTATGAATTAAATCCACAGATATGTGCACCACCTTCACACACAGTCTGGTTTTTGTCACCGACTCCATGTTTACCAGTTTTCGCCTCTTTAATTGTGGGGGGGGGGGGGGTGTGTTTGTGTTTATCACTCCTGAACGGCAGCTTAGTTTGAATGAATAATTACACAAATAAGCCGTTTTGCTGTCGTCTAGCCGACAGGCTTAATTGGCTTTAGGTACGCGTGGGAAAAAAATCTGCAAGCTCAGACAAACCCATGCCAGAGAACAAAGCAACCATGAGAAAACACTGTGATTCCCAAACCGACTTATGCTAAAGACAAAGACCGAGACATGGGCCGACATGCTATACCACTCTCAAAGGGTGCCCTCTGCTTCCAGCCAAAGAATAATCTCAAGAATATTACGTCTGTGTCTCGTTTTAATCATTCCCATGATGTGACTGCATCCTTCCCAAGCAATTTCCTGTCTGGCTGTGAATCGGCAACTTTGGATCGAGTTTGAATAGTCACCTGCCCCTGGATTCAGCCGTGGAGCTGCGAGCTGGTCGTTTGGGATTGAGAATTCTCGATTAACGAGTGAGTAACGGGTGAAAAAGAAATTGAGTTTTATTCTGTCTCATCAATATTCATGAAGGAGAGAACCCCCCGCAGAAACCCCGGATTAAACATGAGATGATTCATTGACATTTTTCATTTTTTGTCTGCCTGAATGTGAGGGCAACTGCAGATCATTTCATACTGAGACCCAACGACCACTGGGGTTTTACACAAAGCTAATTCTGCACCCCTACACGCGTGCTGCGTCACACTGTAACCACAGCACACATACGCTCATCACATATTCCGCTCAGCATTACTAACAATGACTATCTGTCTCCCTAGAAAAAAACATTTGAAGCCAAAACATTAAAATTTTATGTGGCTTTTGAATATTTGTGAAGAGCATATCTGAGCACAATACTGCAGACATGCACGCTCCATACTGCACTGCAACGCCACTTTCTCGTACTGTCCGAAATCTCTTGAAGTAAAGAAGCACAGTGGTCAGAGAAAGGTAGGGGGCGATTATCAGGTGAGTCTACTGACCCCAACCCCCAAAACTACTTTAATATTTCAGCAGATCCAGGGTGCATCTTGCCAGACTGCAGTGTCTGCTGGCTTATGTTTTCATCCTAAAAAAAACAGCAACCCGCTCAGACCTTTGAAGAAGAAACTCGGTCAGGTCAGTTACTTGTGTAAATGACTGCTTTTAGTCAATCAATTAAAGTGTTTGACTTGTCAGGTCTTTCTCTGTAGTGTTTGCTGTTTGGTCTATAACTGCCACCTGTTACACAACTGATTATAACAACTGTAGTAACTTATCATAATGACTGTAATAACTGACCATAATGACTGACTGTACTAACTGACCATAAAGACTGCAGTAACTGACCATAATGACTGTAATAACTGACCATAATGACTGCAGTAACTGACTATAATGACTGCAATAACTGACCATAATGACTGTAGTAACTTATCATAATGACTGTAATAACTGACCATAATGACTGACTGTACTAACTGACCATAATGACTGCAGTAACTGGCCATAATGACTGTACTACCTGACCATAACGACTGCAGTAACTGACCATAATGACTGACTGTACTAACTGACCATAATGACTGCAGTAACTGACCATAATGACTGCAGTAACTGGCCATAATGACTGCAGTAACTGACCATAATGACTGCAGTAACTGACCATAATGACTGACTGTACTAACTGACCATAATGACTGACTGTACTAACTGACCATAATGACTGCAGTAACTGACCATAATGACTGACTGTACTAACTGACCATAATGACTGCAGTAACTGGCCATAATGACTGCAGTAACTGACCATAATGACTGTAGTAACTTATCATAATGACTGCAGTAACTGACCATAATAACTGTAGTAACTGACCATAATGACTGTAGTAACTGACCATAATAACTGTAGTAACTTATCATAATGACTGCAGTAACTGACCATAATAACTGTAGTAACTTATCATAATGACTGCAGTAACTGACCATAATGACTGACTGTACTAACTGACCATAATGACTGCAGTAACTGACCATAATGACTGCAGTAACTGGCCATAATGACTGCAGTAACTGACCATAATGACTGTAGTAACTTATCATAATGACTGCAGTAACTGACCATAATAACTGTAGTAACTGACCATAATGACTGTAGTAACTGACCATAATAACTGTAGTAACTTATCATAATGACTGCAGTAACTGACCATAATGACTGACTGTACTAACTGACCATAATGACTGCAGTAACTGGCCATAATGACTGCAGTAACTGACCATAATGACTGCAGTAACTGTCAGAGGGCATTGAGACACTGACTCTTCAGGTCTTCTAAATGCAGAAGATGATGCTTAAGAGTAAAGAGGCTTCAAAGCAATGCAAACTAGTAATGTATCTATGTAAACAAAGCAAATTATGTCATTTCACCAAGTTCCCATATTTTAACTAATAAAGAATTAACTAATTTAATCATGTGGTTAAAATAATCACACAGTGCCATTTGAAGAAGAACTTAAATCATTTTTATCTTGATTTCTGTCAGCAATACAGCTCGTGAATTTAATTAAATTTGAGCTTCTTTTCTGCCGCACAAACCAGGCATTGAAAATAAAAATCCATTCATTTTTGACATTGTTTTTCTTTTTTTCTATTCTCGGTTTCAAAGCTGTCTCATTCTATTACTTGTATTTTCTTCATTGCAATGTTTCTACTGATTCATTTCTTGATAAATTCGTATCCACAGGAGCACACCTCATTAGAACAACACCTTGTTATCCTCCATCAATATTTATGAATATGTGCTTCTGTTCTGTAATCACAAAAACACTGCCGCGGTCTCAGTTTTACTGCCTCTGCTCAGAACGCACCTGACTTGCTGACAAATCAGATGACTGACAACCTGATATCAGATGACTGACAACCTGATTATTTTGCATTATTGGATACCGTGTTGCCTCTTTGCACCGGTCGCCTGTATCAGACGATCACAAAAACACTCATTACATTAGTACAGAGCTCGTCATGAAGCGGGGCACTCAATTTTTTTTGCTCTTTATAACAATAGGAATAATCATAAGAATAAAAACAATAATAACAATTACAATAACCATAAACACAGTGGTAACTGTAATGATAATAACTCTGATGATACAAAACGCGTCTTTGAAACAGATGACGGCTGTACTCGGCTCACTGGTTGCTGGATGAGAAAAAAAGTGGAGAGTAAGGGAGGGGACTGGTGCTCCAGGCACAACTGAGGGGGCCTGGGGAGGCAGGATGCCCCAGCAGGAGGGCCTGCACACTGGGGGAGAGGCCCCCAGCACCCTGGCACACCTCTGGAGGACTGACCGGCTCCATAGCAGAGGGTCGTACATATAGCTATGGATTAAATCTGCTACTGTGTGTGTGTGTGAGAAAGAGCAAGTGTGTTGCAAAGACATAGTGTGCGTGCGTGTGGTTGGTGTTGGATTATCATTTTGTAATCATCAAAGGTACTTATTAATACTGATAGTGACATAATGTGAAATGCACTGTAGTAACTCCATCCTGTGTTGTAGCTCCATTGGGGAATTGGGGCTTCAGTAGGGCGTGGCAGGATGGATTTTTAAATCATCACCTTGGTGATCTCACACACCGCTCAATTTCCCCTCCCCACTTTGCTGACTGTGCTTACCGGAAACGATGACATCACCGTTGTGAGCACCAATCAAACACGTCGATGTCGAGTATCACCCACGAGTGGGATCACTCAGATCTGTGAGTCAGCGATCGAGCTGCACATATGGACGCATGCACACCCAGGCATATACACACATATGCCTTGGAGTATGAACTCAAACACGCGTGCACACACGCACGCACGCACGCACGCACGCACGCACGCACGCACGCACGCACGCACGCACGCACGCACTATTACCTAATTCCATGAAACAGAAGTGATTATCTCCCTGGGCCAAAGGCCCCATCCAGCAGCACATTAATCATAAGTACGCCAGATCCTCATTGACACCCCGTGACATAACTGGGCTACTGTCGATCCAGGACGGCAGAGTCAGCAAATCCCCAAACAGCTCGCGTGCCTCCTCGCTGTCGAGGACGGGAAGAACATCCCCAGGTTAAGCCAGCTCGTCATGACCGAGGTGGATTTTGGGGGTGTTCTGTCCGCCAGTGTTGTCATGTAGATATGCACACACATTCCCACTGTCCGTTCCCTTGAGACTGCTCTCTGACCCTAAGGGTGAACGCCGCTGACCTGGGAATGAGCTGCCATGACAACTAAAATGGGTGGAGCTGTCAATGATTTTGAACCAATCATTGTGGTTTGTTAGGAAGAGCAAACCCTCTGACTTGTTCAAACAGGTCAATGACTTTCAGATAATTGTAGCCGCTTCATTTTTTTGGTGTCACGATACCTCCCATTCTCCCAACACCACAGCTGAGAATTCACACGGCCCGGGGCTGGGAGCAGAGGGAACTCTGGGAAGGACAGGATAATTAGCAGCGCTACCTGTGTGCACAGCTGGGACAGACATGCAGGGACGTGACAGGAGCTGCTGCTCACCCCCCCCCCCCCCCCATGCAGAGAAAAACACTGCTTTGGAAAGTAACATCAGCATCAGATCAAATGACTTTGGCGCTTCAGAAAAAAACAAAGAGCAGAAATACAAAGCCTGTACACTGTGCAAAAAGTTAAGAGACAAACAATGTGGAAAGTTCAGCTCGATACTCACAAATATCTGTGTTGCTTTTATTTAATGTTGGAAGTTCTATTCCATTGTAGTGTCAGGTCATCCGTGGTGGCATTACTTAATGTGGGATGTTCTATTCCACTCTATTCTCACAAATATCTGTGGTGCCACTGTGAAACACTCTCGACCATCCTAGTCACAAGATATCTGTGGTTGCATTATTTACTGTAGGAAGCTTTATACTGCTCTATTCTCAAGATACCCCTGGTGTCATTACTTATTCAGGGCTAAAAGTTTGTGCGTTTGTTGGAGACGAGGTGCTTAGCTTTGCATCCATGCCCTTTTGGGACGCTGGCACTCAAAGTGCCTGTCTCTGACTGTCCCACTTCAGTCTACAGAGGTTATCCTGGCAGAGATCAGGTCACTCTGATTTCAGTGGCCCCAGACAAAAAGAAGGGCTGAAATATGACCACCCCGTGGACCGCAGGGCGTAAGGTCACGGCCGCAAACCCTGCCTCTGAGCCCTTTAATTAATGCTGACTGATGATGTCACTCAGCAGACTCTCGTCTTGTCAGGTGTGTGTCCCACATCCTGTACTAATGCCTCATCCAGGTACAGTAGCATCATTTTATACGTGTGTTTACATGAACAGGAAAGTTACTGTTATACTGATTAATTGGGAAATACTCACTATTCAGCCTTAAATGTTGGACCCAGAGGTAGAAGATTTGTGACTAGCATTCTGCATCATCACAGACTAGATTGCCGTTGTGAGCAGAAAGAATGTCAAGCACAAACCGCAATCAATCGCTCCGATCTACGCCCGTCACGAAGCTTTGCTAAGCTGCTTCAGCCGACATAACGCCTCTCTCCTATTCCTGTCCCTGTAGAGGCAGGAGATTCTATTCCTACTCCGTATGTAAATGCTTCGCTGGTGGAGAGGAGCGTGTATGAGCCGCAGGCCGCCGCTTCAGAGCGCCGGGGAGCCAGGCTGCATCTATTTTCAGCCATGCTCTGATCTCAGGTGGCTGTGCAAGGACTTGTGTGTGTGCGTGTGTGCGTGTGTTATTCTAGGCTCTTCCATCCTGACATTAAGCACGGTGATGAGGGAACCAGCAGTGATGAAGCCTTATTTGCCTCTAAAACTCGGAAGAACACTCATGTCAAACTCATGCCACACCCCCTCATCACATATGTCATGCATCTCATTGGCTAGGCCACACCCTCCATCAGTTGTGTCATATACCCATTAGTGGAGCTATGCCCTCTATCAACATAACCACACCCTCCATTAGCTAGGCCACACCCACTAGTGTTCCATCGCAGTGGAGCCAGTGTGATTCACTTCCTCTGTGTAAGGCCTGGGCAAATTAACGATCAGAAACTATTTATACCATTATATACCAGGAATATTTTCAAAATTCCTACTGATAACTTAACAAAAAGAAACATCCACCAATTATTTCTTAAAATCGTGTCATGACTCAAGTCATGGTTTTGGTCTGTAGCTCGGCTCTCTGCATAATCTCTGCAACCTACAGGATTTTTTTTCCAAACAGTTAAGGCTTTTTCAAATATTTATATAACCCAGTATGTTCTGTAAAGGTTGTGCAATATGACAAGCTAACAGAATGACAGAGGTACAGAAAATGAAACCCTGTATGGGACACACAACATCCTCAGAGTCCCTATCCCGTTTCTTGTGTCTCATGTGTCTCAAAAAAGAGAGAAAAATTAGCATTTCTGAATGAGGAGAGGCACTTTTGTAACCATTTATGTAACAGTGAGATAATTGCCCAACCTTGCATTTAAAAAAGGAAAAAATAACAAAGGTAAATTATTCATCTGCTCATCCGCAGGACATCCGCAGACACAGCTGTCAGACCCAGAGGGCAGCTTCCCCGACCTCCCCCCTGAGTGTGGACACTGTCACTGGGGACTGGTGCCGAAGCCCCAGGGTGGGCATGGGGGTAGCCTAGTGTGCTAGCGTGCCCGGCGAAAACCTCCCCACCATCAGCAAAATTTTTAGAGTACAACCAAAATGCTTTTCAAAAATCATGTCAACACAATAAGGGTAAGTCCGAGGCAGCAGCACCAAATGAAATGGGGTTTTAAGGCATAAATTACTCCACGACGGGGCACTTGTGAAATACACAGACTGTCCCCTGAGAATATGAGCAGTGTCTAAGCTGCCACACCCCTGGCACGATGACAGCTGTTACAGTAAGCATGTTCTCAGACGGTAAGATGAGAGCATCTATAGATCTCTCAAGATCTGACCGCTTTGTTCCTCAGACAATAACAGAGGGACAGAGGGACTCTGAACCATCCTGCTCACTGCATGTACTGGGCACCTACTGCCTACGGATAAAAAATAGCCCTTCACCCAACCCCTGACCCCTCCAGACGGGCCCTATTACAAAGGGAACATGGGGGGGGGGGGGGGGGGACGTTGGGAACGCTGAAGGTTGTATTGCGTGACACTGTATGATCCGCTCAGTCTGAGTGTGACTAAGGGCGGGGTCAAAACGAGGCCTACGGAACATTAGCGATAGCATCCTGTCCTTGCCACACTTTGGTGGCAGAAAAACATACACTATTACAGAAAAACATTACAGAAAAACATACACTATTACAGGAAAACATACACTATTACAGAAAAACATACACTATTACAGAAAAACATACGCTATTACAGAAAAACATACGCTATTACAGAAAAACATACACTATTACAGAAAAACATACGCTATTACAGAAAAACATACTCTATTACAGAAAAAAATACGCTATTACAGAAAAACATACGCTATTACAGAAAAACATACGCTATTACAGAAAAACATACACTATTACAGAAAAACATACGCTATAACAGAAAAACATACGCTATTACAGAAAAACATACGCTATTACAGAAAAACATACACTATTACAGGAAAACATTCGCTATTACAGAAAAACATACGCTATTACAGAAAAACATACGCTATTACAGAAAAACATACGCTATTACAGAAAAACATACACTATTACAGGAAAACATTCACTATTACAGAAAAACATACGCTATTACAGAAAAACATACACTATTACAGAAAAACATACGCTATTACAGAAAAAACATACGCTATTACAGAAAAACATACGCTATTACAGAAAAACATACACTATTACAGGAAAACATACACTATTACAGAAAAACATACACTATTACAGAAAAACATACGCTATTACAGAAAAACATTACAGAAAAACATACACTATTACAGAAAAACATACACTATTACAGGAAAACATACGCTATTACAGAAAAACATTCACTATTACAGAAAAACATACGCTATTACAGAAAAACATACGCTATTACAGGAAAACATACGCTATTACAGAAAAACATTCACTATTACAGAAAAACATACGCTATTACAGAAAAACATACGCTATTACAGAAAAACATACGCTATTACAGAAAAACATACACTATTACAGAAAAACATACGCTATTACAGAAAAACATACGCTATTACAGAAAAACATACTCTATTACAGAAAAAAATACGCTATTACAGGAAAACATACGCTATTACAGAAAAACATACGCTATTACAGAAAAACATACACTATTACAGAAAAACATACGCTATTACAGAAAAACATACGCTATTACAGAAAAACATACACTATTACAGAAAAACATACGCTATTACAGAAAAACATACGCTATTACAGAAAAACATACACTATTACAGAAAAACATACGCTATTACAGAAAAACATACGCTATTACAGAAAAACATACACTATTACAGAAAAACATACGCTATTACAGAAAAACATACGCTATTACAGAAAAACATACGCTATTACAGAAAAACATTACAGAAAAACATACGCTATTACAGAAAAACATACACTATTACAGGAAAACATTCACTATTACAGAAAAACATACGCTATTACAGAAAAACATACGCTATTACAGAAAAACATACGCTACTGTATCCGCTACTTCCTCGTCCTCCCGGGAGGAGGCTTTCCTCCCCCCAACTGAGGCCAGATTGCGTTCCTTAAAAGCTCCTCTCCATCGGCTAGACGGCGTAGATTCTGCAGAGATAACAGCGAGCACGGCCTGCCCAATGCAAAAACCCCCAACTGAGTGTTGATGGGATTGTTTTTTCCTGATCAATCAGGAAATGCCTCAATGTCTACTTCTATTGGGCTTTATTGGTGATCATTCTCTCCTGCTGTCAGCTGCCACAGAGTGTATAAAGCTATTGATATGTGTGTGTGTTCGTTTGTGCACGTGTGTGCGTGTGTGTGTGTTTATGATGGACCCAAGTCCTGTGACTCTGGTTCATCAATCGATATTTCCTGATTAATCATGACAAATCCCCGCCCTGAGACGGTAGGTCTGATCTGTCTGTGATGTGTGGGGATATGCTCCGAGTTGTGTTTTTGTGATTCTTCCTTCATTTGGAAACTGCACAGCCTTTTAAAGTCACCCAGAGCAAAGCCGGGTCATGGTATCCCTGACAGTTTCAGCCTAAATAAAATCTTGGTCTTGGAGTGACTGGACCACAAGAGAGAGAGACAAAAGGAGAGGAGAGGCCCCCTGCGGACTGACATTTCACTGGCCACTGCTTTCTAAAGACCCAGCCCCCCCAAGGCCTCTCACCCCCACCCCCTCTTTTTTGAAGAGCGCTGTGGTGAAGTGGGTGATGACACTTTGCTCTCTGACCTCCACAGATGAGGGAGGGGGTCAAAGGTCACGGCAGAAGAAAAGGAGAGAGGGGGTCAGGGGTCAGAGGTCAGGCAGGCTGTAGATTAAACCTCCCCTCTCCATCACCGCCTCTCCGGAGGCGGCAGGGAGAAGAGAGGGCCACTGCGGTGGACCTTGGGAAAGCTTTTACCAGCTGAGATTCACTCTCCAAGCAGCATGAACACACATTAATCATGGCCACCGATAGCTCTACACTCAGGCTGTAATCGGCATCATAAAAAAACGATAAAAAAAAAAAATACTTGTATCTCCATTCATTTGTAGTCTGACACATGAATGGAAAGCTTTCTTCCTCATTTGTGTCCAGTCAATGTTCCCTGGCGCTGCCATGAATTATGTTAATTGAAAACACAACATGACAAAAGATTATAACTGTAATGTAATATAATGTTTTAATTAAAACCGCTTTTCTTATTTCCTGGAAAGTTGACTGTTTTGGAAATATGTCATAAGTATGATTTTTTTTCCATCATGGGCTTTTTTTATGATGCTGACATCATACATTTAAACTTGGGTTAGAACAGGAAGGATGAGTAAACAGCTGTTCTGTGATTGGCTAACTGCTCTGCCTGGGGGTCAAATGTTAAGCACAAAGGCCTGGGGGGGTTGCGTGTGTAAGCCTGAACAGGTGACTACAGGAAAGTTTGAAACTGTTCCGACACTGTAATCGCTTTTATGGGACAGCACCATTTATCCACGTGATTCAAGGAAATTAATATCATATGCTGAGCCGGGCCCTGTCACGAGTCATCCATTTTGTGGAACTGTTACAGCAGGCGGCCATGAATGAGACAGCATACCGTCCCAGTGGGTCTCTGGCACGTGTCCCACATTCAGCTTGGCAGAATTCAGAAACTTCTGGAAACATGGTTACCTTTTCAAAAAGAGGCCAGCATGTGACGACTGAAATCAGTCTCCACCCGACATCCTCGTGGAATCAAAGATTCTTTAGAGCAGGGATCTTAAGCTCAATACCTGGAGGACCACAGTGTCTGCTCTGCTGTTTTTTCCGTGTGCCTCAACACTTGGGTGATTAATTTAAGTCTATGATTGGCCTTAATTGGCAACTCGAGGGAAAGCAAAGCCTGACCCTCCTGTAGTTAAGGATCAGGCGTGGTGGCATGAACACACAAGCTGATGAATATTCTGGATGTCTGAAAAATCTGAAAAAAGCCTGAAAAATCTCTGGTAAACAATTTGATTGAATGAGGTTTGTGCAGCTTTCAGTTGCAGTGGATTCATAAAATGTAAAATTTAGATCATGAATTGAAACATACAAACAATTTTCTATGAGGATTTTTTTTCCAATGGAAATAAAATTTTAACAGAACATACATGCACAAAAAAATCAGTGTTCAGTTACATCTAAGGCTAATGCAATATGCAAGCTCCTGTGACTTGGATCAAGGAAGTAGGACAGTACAGAACACCACTGTACAAGTGAAGATATCTGACCATGTTCCAACGATTTACTCATTCTGCACTGATTTTGGTATTAAGAGTGACCCAAATGTAAACCATCATGCACCAAATTTCTAGCAACTGCATCAATATTTTCCTGTTTTTCACATGAGGGCGCATGACAACTGGACAGGACGTGGAACAGTGGAGATTCTTAAGACACAGAGGGAGGAGCAAGCCTGTTTTTGAGCAAAGAGCAGTTTCATCTGAATTAGAGTAATGGGTCTTAAAAATGTTCTGTGTGAAACTTAAATTCGAAATCCAACATGTCCTTGGGAACCAGGACTAAAAAAACAACAATTACCAACAATTAAAAATGATTCACACTTTTGTTCTGTACTGTTACAGACTGGTACAACATTGTTCATTTCAATCAGATATATAATTGGCATTCAGTTATGAGAAGTGGTTCCCTTCAAAAAAATATCTGCTTGTAGTTGATATGAGAGCCATTTTCACTCAAAGCTTTTGTGACTTGAGCACAAATTTTTTTTCATTAATGTTCATGATAAGAAACACTGAATTGGAGGAAATAAGGAAGCTGTCAGACAGCTTTAAAGTGTGAGATTTTTCATAGAACTGCACAGCGACTGGCTACTGGCCACACCCCACAGGAAACAGGCATCAAGGGAGAGATACAGATACACAGCAGATATGGCACAAAAATGAGGAAAAAAACAAAACGGAGTGACTTTCCACTGCAGTGACACGCAGACATCGCCCTTGAAGAGGAAATTAGCACGTTAGCATTTTTTTTTTCACTTCTGAAAAGAGGCCACATTTACTGCAAATAAATCACACCAGTTTTCTTTTAATGATATGTCTAAAGCACAGGAAAACCGCAACAGGGCCACAATCATTTTTGGATGTAATCGTGACTAATCTAAACCTAGACATGACAGATGTTCCAACAGGCTTGGCAATGCCTAATTTTCACATCTACAGTGCCAGAGTCCAGTTCCCTCAGAGCAGCATACTGCTGGGTGAGACATTTTATGGGCGCACATAATATCTTAGCCACACAATACACTAGGTTAAGTGGGTGAAACGGAATGTAATAAAGAAAAATATGGAGAAGTCTTCAGATGTGGGAGGCTAAATCAAAAGCGTGTCCAGAACCACATCGTAAAACGCTGTCTCCATCTACACTAAAGTAAGCACTAGCATTCTCTACAATGACCCCATGAACCAGTGAACGCACGCTAACATTGTAAATGGTCTTTCACTTTAAATTCCCCACAGGGATAAAAATCCTTTGCGATCCCGATGTGACCCCTTGTCCCCCATTCGGAATGGAAGTAGCCTCACTTGTCAGGCTAATAACCTTGAGTCTAACACTCTTCTGTCTCCAATGTGACCAACTAACTTCAACGATATTCTCTGCTAATTGTAGTTGGTCAGCTCCTGTTTCTAACCAATCACAATCTTGTGCAGGTGGGACCTGAAGAAGCTATTGAGAGGTGTAATAAATGTAGAACAAAGGCAAACTCATATGGGCCAACCAACAGGCAGCCCATGCTGGGAAAAAAAACAGTGAACGTTTTCCATATTTTCCATCTTAAATGAAGGTCTAAAGTGACAGCGCAGCACCGTATGGGAAAACACGAGGGGATATGGTTAACCCTTTGACCCATATCCACGAGGAGGCTTAAGGAATCGTTCCACAAGGATTACTGTAAGCCAGGATGTTCACGCATCCTCTAAAGTCGCTCCGGTGTTGGAAGGCATCGCATCCAG
The DNA here is from genome assembly GCA_019788955.1 of Albula glossodonta. Taxonomy (NCBI): domain Eukaryota; kingdom Metazoa; phylum Chordata; class Actinopteri; order Albuliformes; family Albulidae; genus Albula; species Albula glossodonta. Next base: position 2,410,552 of record JAFBMS010000127.1, read on the forward strand.
TGGATTTGGGGAGCAGATGAAAGCCATTAGAGGAAAAACTGCTTTTCGTTCAATCCTTTGGTCTGACCCCCTCGTTATGAGCATTGCAGATGATTCCACTTCCCAAAGCTACGAACGCCTCAAACAAGAAGAGAGTGAAGAGACGTCAATGCGTATTTAAATTCAACCATCTCCACAGTTAATACAACAAAAACTGTATTACTTTGATGCAGATTAATCTTATTAACTGAACGCTAAGTCATTTATACACTGTTAGTATCTGACTGCGGCACCAGTGAGGGAGGAAAGTGTTCAGAACCTCAGAGGGGTTGAGGGTCTTGCTGAAGGTTGAGAGGAATCCAAAGCTAAACGTAGGCCTCCTGAGAAACCCTCTGGGAAACGATGACTAGAGCTTGCCCAGCACCGGATTGGGGGAACCCCGCTACCGTTAAAGACTGCTCTTCTGTTTTCTCCAACATGTCTGTGTTTACCGAGCTTTCCATTTCTGTATCTTAGTATGATCCAGCTTGATCATCTTTGAAGAAAATGGAAAAAGCTGTTTTTTTGTTGAACTAACTATACTTCCCTAAATTAGGAGGTTTTTTCCATTGCCACATGTTGCTTGATGACCTGTTTGTGAACTCACTCTGATATTTAGAAACAAAGTTCAGCTGACTGACTGATTGGTTGAACTAAGACGCCAAGAGGGACAGCTTGGTGGGCATGGACACAACTGCCTGGCCAGACACATGTGCTGGGAGGAAGGGGGGGGGGTTTCCACTTTACCTCAATCAGCTCCTTCAATTACTTCAAATTAAAATTATTAATTCATTAAATTCAAAATTTCCTCACTGAACGCTATTCATTTCTTCAACTCTTGAACTGAATTTCAGGTCATTTTATGAATTGATATGAAACTGACCTCAACATAACCCTTGCAAAAAAATAATAATAAAAATAATTTAAAAATATGATCCACTTCCCTGCTCACGGGGGGTGGCAAATAATCCCGCTTAAGCGGTTTTTGGTCATTGTTTTATTGCAGATACTGGACCTTATCCGTGCGGGAGCATCAGTCACATCCAGCCCTGTAGGTCTATGAGAAAAACCAAATTAGCCAGACTCAGGCAGACTCAGTCAGCATGCCGCTCCACACAAAGGCCAGAGATGACCACGCTGATCCCTGTGTTGACAACAGCACTTGAATTGCAGTTTCATTGTCTGGCTTTTGGAAGAGCGGAGTCAGAGAAAAGGCCACGCCCCCCCCTACACACACACACGCACACACACACACACATAAACACCACTCAAATCACAGCCCCCATCCTATATTTTCCCTTGATGGCTTTTGTGGAAAGGCTGAAAAGCACAGTGGGGGGTGGTAGCTGGGGGTGCTACTTTGTGAAAGCTGGAACAGGAGCTGAGTGCATTAAATAGCTAGCAGTGCCACGGACACAGATGGCCAAGTCAATAACACTGAGGGTGAGCTCTGGCCACGCCCCCAGCACTGCTCACCTTTCAGTTATAGGCTACCTTCGGCTCACTTCATTTACTGCTTTTCTTTAAAAAATATTACCAAAAAAAAGGAGTGTTGACATAGTAGTTCAACAAACTAGTTGGAAAACCGATATACCCTAAATTTCTCAGTAATTTGTTTACAGGATCACTGTGTCTCATTTGTAAAAGCATGCACGAACATGTGTGAAAACATTTTCATCCACGCAAACAATAATCCTATTTTTCACTGAAATGAGATTTACCATTGGACTCAGATCATTGTGCAACACCATTTCCAACAACAGGATGTGACATGTAGCTGGAAAACACCTGAATAGGACAGGTGTGCCTCTCCAGTGGTTGGCTTGTAACGCAGAGGTTGTAGGTTCTGTTCCCACCACTGGCTTTGTATCCTAAAGCACCTGTACTTCACCTGTCCTGCTTCAGTAAAAATATCCACCTGTGTGAAAATGGATTGTATATTGTTTGCTCTGGATTTGAGTACCTGCTAAACTCACCAACTTGTCTGAGATGTCGTTAAAAATACCATGCTTATCAACTAGCTTGTTCACAGCCATTGATTTTACATGATAGTGACTAAAAGTCAATAAAGAAACTGAGGATTTCACAGTGAGATATTTCTGAAATAAAGGAAGGAGATCCTGGGAATCTTATATCTAATATAACAGAAATCAACAGGCAAGATAATTACAGTCAGTCCCGGGAGAACACAGTGTTTGCTGGACCTAAATAAACTCATTACAATTTCCTATACTTTAGCTATCGTAGAGGCGGAACATGAAGGCGAAACTACGACTGTAGTCCTCGGAGGTGCAGTTGGTCATTAAAGCTTAGAGAATGCAGGCTCATTGCACAGTCATTTCCAAACCCTGGAGAGGGACATTTGAAACAAACTCATTACACACTATAAACCAGCGGCCCTCCATCCTGGCCCGGGGGAAGCAACCTTTCTGCTGGCTTATTTTTTTGTTTCCTTCTTAATTTCTGCAGCCAGTTCAGACCCAAGAAACCAGGTGAGGTGAGTTACCTGTGTAATCAACTGATTTACCTACTGGGCGTGGCAAGAGGTCGGCATTAACAAAGCAACAATTTTCCCAGCTTCAGCCATGGAAAAAACAGGGGGTAAGCCAGTTATGTTCCATCAGTGTCGTCTCTCTCTAGCGGCCACTAATGGCCTGTTGAGCACCTGCAAGTATGTGAGCTGAGCATATTATGTTGACTTGGTCCTCCAATGACATAGGCAATAAATGACTGGTACCCCATCTGCTTTGTGAGAAACAGCAGGCCTTAATGATGTGATATGCAAATTGGGGTAAGTCACATGATCCATCTCTGCTTTTTGATTGGGTGGGAGACGGTTGCTCAGATCAGGATTGAGACGGCAGCCATAAACCTTTCAATGCCCCATCAAGAATGTGCCTGCCACACTCCAGCACAAATCTCTCCTCCTCCATGAAGACACTGAGAAACAGCTGCCGCCTCGTAAAACCCCCACCGAAGCTACAACGGTGTGACACAGCGGGTCCGTAAAAGTGCTGCTATCGGAGAGCCGAGCTCAGTGTCGACAACCTCTGGGCCCCTTGTAAAAACTGCAGATGTAGTTAAGACAAGGGTGTGGAACTCCGGTCCAGGAGGGCCACACATTAAACATACCAAAACATACCAATAACATGGTGATTGTTACACATTTCCTAGATATTTTACAGCAGAGAGTTCTAACTCACCCAACCGACATTAATTGTCTTCAAATGACAACAACATCTGAAGACACAAGCCACCCGTATGCACACCAAAATTCACTAAACAGGAAACAAGAAGAGCACAAAAACTAAATAAATACCTGGACATCCTCTGAACTGATGCCAAACACGGAAGCTAGCCATAACAACCTCCACTACCGTAAACACTGTTATCATGTGATTTTCTTCCCTGTCTTATTTAACAGTGTATGAGTAATCTATCTTCACACACACACAGGCTTGTTTGGTTCTGCTCTCTTTTGTGTTGCCCCTGTCAGTCAGTCAGGCAGTCAGGCAGTCAGGCAGGCAGGCAGGCAGGCAGTGATGTTTATGTGGTTGAGACAGAGAAAGAGTATGTATTTCATTTGAAAACAGCAGTATCATTAGGGATGCAGGTACTCTTGGTAGCTTACACTGGTTTCTAAATAAAAACCTGGCAGCTTAGTACAGCTTTGGATCAAAATGTCTAACATCCCTGTGTTTTTATACCCAGCCATTCAGAGTATTGACCGACCGCATCAGAATGCCTTTTTTTTAATAAATTCATCATTATCCTGAGAGGAGCAGATTACATTTGCTTTGGACTCGGTCCAGATTTTGGGCTGAATAAAATGAGCACAGCCAATGCAATCTGCACCAGCTTTTATTGCACTGCAGAAATCCCTCTCATGGTTTCCGCTCATTCTTTTCTCCAGCAAAAAATGTCTTTTTTTTTTGTTTTAAAGCGAAAAAAAAGTAATGAGCAGGCATTGTCTGTCAAACATGAAAGTAAATCTAGATAAGAATGTCTTTTCAGTTCTCTCAGAGCTGATGGTATCTTCTGCTGACTCATATCCGCTAATTAAGAGTAATTACTCTGTACAGATGAGGATGAGGTGAGATAAAGGCTGAGTTTTTAAGCCTGGCCCAGCTGTGTGGCAGGTCCGGGGCTCACAAGAATCCATTCCCGTGTAACAGTTCAGATACCTGTGTATCCCTGAGAATTTCAATCCAAGCACATCACTGACCAGAGCAGACAGTCATATGTAATTCATACTGGTTAAAATACTCTGTTTTAATTGCCAGGCATTTTAGTGCGGTCTGAACAGTTGAGGTATTTCTCCAGGACTGGGCCTGGCCACAGGGTGGAACTGAAATTCCAGAGCTATATGGAGCTATAAATATTGTAAGGAAAAAAATATCCCACATTCACATCCCAGAATTTTTAATCACTCATAACTAATGCTCTAATGGTCTGTAATGTGCTTTATGATTCCTTCAGAAAAAAAGACATTATTAACTGATTAAATTATAAACTGATTCAGGGTTCAGTTTACAACTGCAGGGTTCTACGAGACCAATGTGTAGTCAACCTGGCCACTGAAACTAAACCATCCGTTACATAATGAAGAACCCCGTAACAAGGCGAATGGCTATGAGCCAAAGATTACAACAGTATTTAAGTGCATGTTATTTAATTAAGATGGGCTGGGACATTAACCAGCATACACAGTGGATCCCCAGTCACCCCAGGACAGGGTTTGAGAAGGCCTGGCATGGAGGAACTGCTACTGGGCCATGAGACAGGGACACTCCTGCAGAGTGACACCCAGCCTCCATCACCATCACCCTGGGCCCTGCCCTCTAGCCTGCTGGCCTCCATCAGCCCCAGTGCGGACAGGAGTCTCTCTCTAAAGCTCTGTGCTGCGAAGCACACTCCTAAACGAGGCCAGGCCAGTGACAGGGTCCCTGACGCTACAGACACCCAAATCTGCTTCATCTGATCAAAGCAGCAGCACCTCCTGCTTGCCAAGGAACCAGAAGCACCATTTGGACTCAGACTAGGAGAACATGCTTAAAAACCTCTCCTAAAAACCTCAAAATCTATCAGTATACTGAGGCTTACTCCCTGACTGAAATGCTGCCGTCTTCTCTTGATCCTGCTTGTATCTATGTGCATATTTAGCATTGAAAAGTAAATAGTCTTTGAGTTTTTGTGAAAAAAGCAACATAAATAAAAGTGACTGTTTTGTTATTATAATTCAGAGAAGATTTACGACAGCTCATAAATCTGGCAAAGACGTTCAACATAATATTCTCTTACTTTGCATAAAAAATGCACAAAAGGAGTAAAAAAGTTTAAAAAGTACTAACTTTACATTTTTCTACTTTGAAAAATTAACTCAAAGGGTTGAAAGTTAAAATACAGATTTAGTTCATTTCATTTAATGAAAGAAATTCACTAAAAGGGGTTGAGAGTAAAAATGCAAATATGAAGTAATGCTACATTTCTTACAAGAATTTTAAATACAGTGCAGCATCCATTAACTTAAGGCCAGTATTGTCATGTCCTTTCAGCAGACAGCATGCGGAAGGTGAAGGAGAGACCCGCGGCTTCATCGGCTATTCCCCTCTCGCACGTTTGATCAGATCAGCTCCTGTGATCAGACGTGCCGCGAGGCGTTGCCATGGCGCCGGGCCAAGGCGATGTTCGGAATCGGCGCACCTGAATATCGGGATGCAGACAGCCAGCGTTCCCAGAGGACACGGATGAGGACTGGGGCTCGACGGAGACTGACGCGAGGCGCGAAGGAGAGGTTAAACGAGGACACGGCGGCTTGTTGCACGCAGGGTGTTGATGCTCAGTCTGACAGCAATCAAACAAGCGGAAACTGCTAAGCAATGCTATGTCACCTTCAGCAACACACTTCACTGTATCGCACAAGGACACAGAAAAAGCACTAATGCTTAGGAGAAGCACAAAGCCTCCTCAGCAATTTACATGACAATGCTTGTTCCAGACTTCTCCTGATTACCCAGGAAATATTTCCAGGCCCTAAATGACTAAACCTGAGGAAGAGAACAAGAGTGTGTCACAAACACAAGAGCGTATGTGTATATGTGTGAACATATGTGAGAACGTGTGCATAGATAGAATATGTGTGTGTGGATATGTGTATGTATGAGTATGTGTGAGTGTTTATACATATGTATACATGTATGTATATTGTCTGTATATGTTGTGACCATGTGTCTGTGTGTCCATATTTTCTACATGTGTGTATATATGTGGATATGTATATGTATATGTGTGTGTGCGTGAGTGTGTGTGTGTGTGGTCAGCTCTCTCCCTCTACACATCATTCTCTCCTTCTCTCCCCACAGCTGTCTCTCTTGAAATATATCTACGTCTCTTCATCCATCTTTTTCTCCCTCCATCTCTCTCTCTCTCCGCTGAACCCTGCCATTCACCCAAACCCAGCACCCGCGCCTATCCCAGCCCGAGTCCTCCGGCAGGAAGTGGGAGAGAGGAGGCTCCACCGCAGATCAAAGCCACTCTGCTGTGTTCATCTGAAGCTTGTTTACTCCCCTCTCTGCCCAAATATCACCGGCAGCCCCCGGCAGAGCTGCCCGCAGGCTGTACTGTGCCGGTTCTGATGATACCGGCTTTAATATTTCACAGGTGAACTCTCACATGGTGCGGTGCTGGAGGTCTGAGCCCCAGCCTCCGGGTTTGAGTCTCTATAACAGCCCCTCCGCATTTCAATGCGGCCTTCAGCACAGGCTCCACAGACGTACTGCAGAAATACGGTAACCCTTCCACAGCCTGGGTGGAGTTATCGCAGGCAGAGTCAGCACCTCCACTGCTTAGGAGGACATGTCCATGTAACGTTACACCATGCTGGGAAAAGGTGTGTGACACCAGGCGGCATTAGAGTTAGAATCATTCCAACCGCGTGTGTGAGGAGACTGGATTCTGCTCCATCTCTCTCACACACGAGGATAGATTGTTGTGGCGTAGGTGTCATGAAGTAGGTGCAGGCTATGATGCATCTTAGCTATGAACCACACTAATCTACAGCCATCGCTGCTAGCAATGTGTCCTCAAACACAGCTGCACTCGACTGCATTGACCAGCACCTCCTCAACTGCATTCATGAGCACCTCCTCAAACAAACCTCCGCAAACGCATCTCTGCAAGCACTTCCTCAGACAAGAATGTTTTATTTGAAAAGGCCGCCTGACATTTTTTAGTTATGTATCACATGATATCGAGTAGTTTTAAAATGCTGATGTACAATTTACAAAGTCAAAAAAATGGACATCAGTGAATGTATGAATATTTTGGCTGTAAAAGGCAGTTTTCTGACTTCCTCTAAAATTATTTCCCATACGCTGCACGATATGTTCTTGCGTGTATTGCAGATGCAATTAGCCTTCCTGTTCATAGTTACTGGGCAAATGGGCTCCACTTATCCTACTAGTTCTGTGAACTCCTATGTAACCACTGCTTTTTTCAATTTTATGGGTCTTTATTCAAGTAAAATTAGGAGGTAGGTTTTTGCAGGAACAGCTCTTTAAATCCATTAATGACGGCAGCCCAAGGCCACTACAATCTCCAGTCTATCTTCCCCTCTGGCAACAATCACCGTGGATGACAATGACATTCTGAAACCGCACTGTCCAGAGATGAAAAAAAAAAAAAAAGTGGAATTCAGGTCAATTCCTGTGCACCATTTCCGGTTCCTTAAAAAGTGAATGCTGTTTCCTTTTCAGGGTCAGAGGGTTTACTGTTGACAAGGCTGCAGGGAGCGAAAAACAAGGTGGGGGCCAAACATTGTAAAAAGGAATTAAGCCTCTACCAGAGGACCGGCAGTGCCATGCACAGAAAGTGCATTCATCAGACTGGGCCTTGATGTTAATGAAATCTCGCTGAAATGGTTTCACATGCGTCGCAGTGATCTCTGCTCTCAGTTGTAGCACCATGGGCAGGAAATGACACCGATTAGGAAAAATCAGAGACAGGCACAAAACGTTTTACGGCCACACCGCACTTCCTGTGGTTCCACTGCACTTATTGTGGCCATTCAGTCAAGACCGTAGCAGTGCGTAGCATCTAGGCTAATACCTGCAGTGTAAAACTGACTGAACTTCACCCCAGATTAACACAGTTTGATGAAAGTAATACTTCTTTGGAGGCTTTTGAGAAAGAAACCTCTAAGCTACACAAGGCTGTTTCGGTGAACGCTGTGCAGTTCGTCACTGGAGAGTGAGGCTCAGCTATCTTTGTTTTCACTCTTACGTTTGGTGTATGAGGTCATGTTTTTTTTGGTCTGTCTTTGCACCTCTTACCCAAAATGTATTTGGAACTGGCCTGCACAGTGGGAGAGGTAATCAAATAAAAAAATTAGAAAAATGGAGCAAAAGGGAATGATGACAAGCACCATTTGGAATTTTTATTAAATATTTTATTTTTAAAGGCATAATTTACATGACAATATAAGGAATTGTGAATCCCTGTATGAGGGGTGACAGAAAATAGACTGATCATTTCAAACAGTTTAGACTCAACGTCATCCCGCACACACTAAACGGGTGATTTATCACACTGAGAGTGTGCTGCTGGACCAAAGCAAGCTGCAGCCCATCCACTGACAGGGAGCCCCGCCACCCTCATCCTGTCAACGGACAGAGTAACACTGAGACTGATGCTGAAGAGATAAATAACCAATTAATAAACTATCAATAACAACGATAATAGCAATGGTAATAAAGAAATTCACGCATTGCATTAGAGGCACTTTCAGAATAAAGGAATAAAGTAACACTAAGATCAAATGAAAAAATAAGAACAAAAGTATCATAAAACAATGTATCAAGTCCATCAAACAGTTTAAAATAAGACAAGGCAGTTACAGTAGCCATGATGAGGTACAGTAAAGACTGGGTTAACATCAACTTTCTAAAAAATGGCTTTTTAAAAGTGATTTAAAAGCTTCCCATCCTTGTGCATCTCCACAGATGAAGAGACACACCGATATATTGAAAAGTTTTTACCAAGAGCGAAGACATCCATCAGTAGTGTTTTAGTTTCTGTTTGTTCATTCTGAAGAAATCCTCTGAACAATTTGCTAGAATACATACAGCAATTCTCCACCTCCAAGATGTGAGAAATCCAGAGTATATGGAGTCTTCAGAGAACCCAGCATCACTCAAATCAAAGGAAAAAACCTTAAATCTTGTTACTAGAACACAAAACTAACAGAAGTCTCATGTCTCAAGTTTAAAAGTTCAGAAACACGGGAAATGACCATTTTACTACTGCGGGAGTGAGCCAGCCATTCCTTGGGTCTTGTGGTCTTGCTGGAATGAAAACCTGTGAACTGTTCAGAGAATTTCTCCAGAATGAATGAACAAAAATGAAAGACAGTACCAGTGGGTTTCTCTGCTCCTGTCTAGAAAACAGAAGAGTTTAATTGCCAAGATATTAACTTATCCCTTTAAGGGGCCTGCATAGAGAAGGCCGTACCACCTTCAGGTTTGATCTATGAGTACACTGGACCTGCCCTCCTGCTGGCAGTCAGAGTGGTAGCATTAAAGCCCGGTGGCTGTCAGCCCGCTGCCGCTAATGCTAACCCATTGGGCCTGCTTTGCATGACAAACCAGAAGAGCAGAGTGAGCGCCCTGACAGGGTCACACATGACCGCGCATCGCACAGCTATTAGAAGCTGAAGGGCCCATGCGGGAACAGGACAGGCCGATGCACCCACGTCAGCACATAACAGCTTCTGCTCCAGCTCTCCAGAACACAAAACCCCCTAATTCCCAAAGAGAGGCAAGTCTCTCACTCCTCCTGCCTCTCTTTCTCTCTACATCTCTCTCTCTTCCCCTCCTTCTCTTTCCAGATTGGGGCTGAAGGTTTGTTTTAGGTAGATGAAAAGAATACATTTCTGTCAGCTAACGGCTTCAGAGTGCAGAGTTTCTGGCCAAGGGCCAAATCCCCATGGTAACCACCTTAGAGCAAAGGCTACCCCCCCCCCCCCCACCCTCCCACACCCCCAACCCCACACCATCCCGCCCTGCCTCTTTCTAGACTCTCCTGCTCTCATCTCCAGAAGTGCGAGAGAGGAACCAAGTGGAAGAGGGGGCACAACCGCGGCCACCCAAACTACTCTCACACTCCCCTGGTGTTTGAGAACTTTCCCCTGGAGAAATACTATTTCACGGGGGGAGGAAAACTTCAATCACAGCACTTCTCTCAGAGCGCCTGCCAAGGCAGAATGGAAGTCATTTTTTTCTGTCCACATTCAAATATCGGAATAAACATAGAGAGATGCAAACAAGCAAACGAAAAAAAACCTTGCAGCGAGAGGCTTAGGGCTGAAATATGTTCAGCGTCTCCTGCTTCTTGTGAAACATCAATGATATTGATCAATGTTATTGACGCGATGTAGGCTATGACTGCGCTAAAGCCGGACCCAGGGTCTCGCTTGAAAACCTTAGCGAGGCCAAGGAGAGCTATTTCAGAGTTGTCTGTAACAGCGGCCGCTGAGCTGGATTAGAGTACGCCTGAAATAAAGTATGAGATGTTTACTGCCCAGGAATAGTGTATGAAGAGGCAGAACCAACTGGTGATTCTCCATGAATAAATCATAACACCGTGAGGAAGGGCAAGAGAAGTTAAACTTTCTGCGCTCCAAGAAAAACAGCTACATGTGTACAGTATTATGTCACAACTGCGACAGTGTAAACAAGGGCGAACACACGCACACACACACACACACAGATTAATGTTTAAATGTACCCCATACGGATTTCTGCGGGCCTTAATCTTAAAACCCTTTTGGTGTTTGTAACAACAAAACAGGTGTCAATGTTTTACTCGCCACAGCGGTGTTACCCAACACTAAGCTACATGGTAGCCTACGACCGGAATTGTCAACATACTGAAATCCATAATTCACAAAATGTCAACACGGGTAACCTTACAAGCATAAACACTGTGCGTTGCCAAGCAACACTGTATCCAGTTTTACACAGTAACACACCCTTTACCCAAATCTGAATCTGTCCCCACGTCAGGCCCATCTGTAAACTAAAGAGAAGGCGAGTCCCCCGCCCGGCTCGCAAACGAGCGCCCCAATCTCGCGTCTGCGAGTCTACCCACCTGCCCGAGAGAAAAGCGCTCTCCCAGGCAGGTAGGAGGGCAGTTCGACAGGAAAACAGATTTATCAGACACATAATCAAAACGGTAAGGAAACTATTGAGAAGCCCTTTTAACACAGAATATCATAATATGTACTGCAATGCAAAACACATACACTACACCTGTACACACAAATATTTAAAATGACTATGAGTTCACAAAGACTGTCGACAACAGAATATAAACAACAATTCTGTATTCTTAATGACGGTTCATCGCACCCCAAACATTAAGTAAGGATGTGCTCTTGCAAAATACCCACGACACTGAATGCTCGTGCTTTAAGCGCCTCAGGTGACAAAGCTTGTAATGTAGGGATGACAACGAGCTGAATACCTGGGTTTATCATTGAATCAAGCCGCTACATTCAAGTAAAATCTACTTTGATGGGTTACGATCCCCATTTATTTTACAAATAAATAAAACAGTGCTTTCACGAGGGTGATGGGCAGCCACAATTGACAGGTGATAGAAGAACCGCATGTACCTTCAGGCGCAGTTCTAAAATCATACAAATAATCAAATATCTTACCTTTGACTTGACTTTCATATTCTGCAATTATTTCTTTATCCTTTTTGAACTTCGTTGGAGTAGACATCTTGAATCCCCCTTTGAAGGCTGTTTAAAGTTCGTGGCTCGTATTCAGTAGGGATGTTCTGATCCTGGTGTAAACCTATTAATAAGCCCGCTGCATCCTACAGGTCTGGTACGGTGGAAAGTGCTCACAAGTGGGAGAAAAGAAAGCTGAAGAACATCCGGTGTTTTGCCCTCCACAATTAATTGTATTAACTTACCCTCGAGATAATATATTTAACGCTTTTTATGGTTATAAAACGTACCTCAAGGTTTGGCAACCCATTGTTCTCCGTTGAGCAAACTAAACCGCGCTACACAAACCTTATTAATGATCAGAGATCACTGCGACGGCAACAACTAACAGAACGCACAGCGAAACCCACACTCCCGAGGAGAAGCATTTACCTAACCCCTGAAAATTACAGTGACCTTCTAGTCAAGTGCCCGCGCTGGTAACGGCGAGAACAAGTGGGAGAACTCTCTGCGTCCTCGGCTGCACGCTGGGAATGGAGAACAAGATGACCGTGTGGCAACACGTACTTCCTCAGGCGCAGAGTAGCCTGGTATGAGCGAGTCGCTCACTTCCCAGCCTCGCTGTTTCGCAGACTCAGCCCGACCGTACTGCTCGGCAGCTGCTGGAGAGTCTCTGTGAATGGGTGGGATCGGAGAGGCGCACAGAGCGGAAACATGGAAAGGATTGACAACTACTCCAACCAGTGGAGCGGATGAGGCTTTCAGGGAGACCGTCAATCAGGAGTCTTTTCCAATGAATGTAGTTTTCCCAGGCGTGTTCGGGGATGTGATTTATCTTCGGTCAGTGAGGGTGTCCCGTGAAAGTCACGACAAGAAACCGGTACATGACCACATTTAAAGTCAGTTCTGGCGGAGCAAGTGTTATGTTTTTTTTTTTTCCGCACCAGTTGCGCATGGATTAGAATTTGATTGCTAGATATTTGATCTTTTTTTCAAGGCCGTCCCTGTTTTGTCTCTCGAAAGAATTACGAGATGGAGTGCAGGAAAGCCGCTATCACGTTTCTGTGTTATTTTTTGCAGAATGCCGACAGCTTATGTCTTTAAGGCCGCTAATAAGTTAATTAATGATTAAAGTACTAAGCAGAATAAACTGGCGTGCCAAATCAGGCTCATTTCAGAGGGGGATATAGAGACAATTTAGTCTCATAGGGCTACGTTACACCCTCTTGCATGAGTAACGCAAGTTTGTGTTACTCTCTGAATCGAAATAATAGTCACTAACAGTATCTGCTCTGACCGTATCGACCTACCAGAACTGAGCTGTGATCTGACATAGTTTTTCACCATGGCAGGGCGTTAGCGACACTATTATGTAGGCTACCAAACAAACCAGTATATAAAGTTTATTGGTAGCAAAGCATTATTGGAGAAAGTCCTCATGGGCCCCATACTGCATTTTTGTAACGACCTTAATCTGCATTGTATGTGAGTGCAGGATCATGATCATCAAATCATGTCAAACTAAAATCACAGTCAAGGGTGGGGACAGCACGGGCTGCATCGGGCTCTCACACAATCGCAGGTCCGCATGCAGTGAGGCTCTCGCCGTTCCGTTATATGTAGATAGGCATCTGTAGGCTAAGCCCTGTGTTCATACAGCAATATTACGACATGTGCTCTGATCTTAACATAGAAGTAATCCTATTATCTCGATGACATTTCACTTGGCGATGTGACTGACATAGTAAACAGGGGCAGTAAACGGTGCTAGTCTGCCATCTAGTGATCATGTTTTCACTGTTAGATTAATGTAGCGTAAAAGGTGGTAGGAAGTACATGGTATTTGTAAATGGTAAAAGGTCATTTTAATTTAGGATGGAATACACACTGGAACAAAATTCTCTGTTGGAGAGTTAGTGTTAGGTCAATGAGTTAATGTTAAAACTGGATTAATTTGTCTGATTTGATATTAAACTGTTATTAAATATCAATTACTCATGTAATGTATGCCAAGCAACTACTGTGTATAATTTCTGGCAAAATAAACCAGTTTCCAATTAACCATGAACACAGAGCAAACTTAAGCAGCAGCTGTGATGCACTGTACTTAGTAAAGCCTGTTCTGTCTGAATTAAATGGTTTGTTTAAAAAGCTTTAGTTGGATACAGTTCAGATAAATGCAAAATAAAACAATACCTAGAGCTGGAGTCAAGTTCACTTCCATCCATGACTCAAAGTGAAGAGTTGTCATTGATTAATTGAAAGATCCCCATAGAACTCAACTGCCGATTGTCATTGCTGATTTTTGTCAGTATTGATTATTGTCAATTGATAGTTTTTAATCGACTGGATTAAAGTGGAAACGAACTTTTCATGATAAAAGACAAATGTTACTTTTCATCGTGTGTAGGAGATCACTGAAAAGTTTTTATTTTGTGCTATTTTAGCCAGGCGGCGCCCTCTGCTGGATGATATTAAGAATCACATTTGGAAAACGGACACGACTGAGGAGGAATTACTTCCATGATTGGCCGTCATGTACAGCAGTGATGGCTAAGGAATGCCGCATCTATCACAGAATTTCATGCTAGCTTCTCCTCTTAATTACACAATCTGACCTAATGACTAATATGATCAGATATTTCAGTTGAATTTATTGATATTTTCATGAAATATGGCTGTAGACCGTTCACTCATCCACGTGAATCAGTGCTGGAATACACAGCTAATGAGCTAACAGAGCCAGGATCAGCAGTAAGAACGTAAATGTGCATGCTAGCTGGCCCTCCTGAATCAGGTCTGGCTACCCCTGGTTCAGAGTTTTAGTATTTATAGTAGGAGTCCAAACATTTCAGACCACAAGTGGAAGAGCTTCTATTTTGCATTCTTTTATAATTTAATACAATTGTTTAATTACAAAGTATTTTAACAATGTGGCAGGAAGAAAAATATGAAAGATGATAAACGCACATGTTCTATAATGCGAAATGATCAAGAAAATGACTGTGACAAAAACCAGCATGTGCTGGGGTTCTGCAGGACCAGGGCTGAATTCCACCAGCCTAATCAACCAGACGTCCAGCTAATCCTAATTGTATTAATCAAACGTCTGTGACTGCCAGGCTCTCAGGTGCATTAAGTATAATGAGCAGAAACAGGCCCGGTCGTTTAAGGATTAATTAGCCTGCTTAAGCAGAATGATAAGTTCATAAGTTCAGAGCAGCAGCAGCATGTGATGGGTCCATGTCAGTCTGTGGCTGTCAGGTTAAGAGTCTTTAAACATTTTTATTAATAAATGTGAAATTAGGACTGATCCAGCCATCACTTCGCATACTCTGTTTTTAAATCTGGGGATTTAAAATCCCATAATAACACTGTTAACTTGCAGTTTCATGAAAACACTGAAAATCGGATGAAAAATTCAGTATTAGGTGAAAAACAGACCCTAAAAATAATAATGTATGTTTTTTGGTAAAACTGTATTTTAATTTCGAGCATTGACATTGCGTGTCAGTGTAGGCTTTGTTTATGGAACAGTGGTACAGTGCATGGCAAGAGAGGAGCTCGAACCTCCATCCTGCACTGTGAATTTCACCACAACAGGGGACCATTTACCAAAATATTACACTAATCTCATCAAAATCTAAATGTTCTTGATGCATGAGAAAATAAACTCCATTACTGAAGGCCTACTCAGCTCTAGCCCTGTGGGCCAAAGCATCTGCTGGCGGTGACTCCAGCACACACTGCACCACCTGATCTCACTAATTAATTTACCTCCATGGGCCATGAGGTTAGATAATTAGCGAGAGCAGGTGGTGTAATGAGTACCTGCTGCAAATACCTGCTGACTCTGCAGCCCCCAGGACCTGGAGCTCAACAGTGTTAAGTTAAAGTGTACACGCAGTCATTCTGTCATGCCTTTGAAAGCAAAACAATTTCATTCCACATTTGAACATTACTGGGTTAAGTGATAAATCAGGGTTTGAGTCAAAGGCAATGTGCTCCTCCATTAAGTGAGGTTTAGACAATGAAAACAGCTGTGGTTCTCTTCCCTGGTCCTGTAAAACCTGAGGATCTTCTGGTGTCTTTTATCTCAGCACTTAAACAGTTGAATATGCATGCAGTTACCCCGCACTTACCGTGGTTTTTTGGGTCTGAATTGTTGCAAAATTTATGCTGACAACAAAAACCAATATACCGTGTGGCTCTCTGAGACCAGAAATGATGCCCACGGCTTTATAGAAAAGAGAAGTCACTCAGACAGGGACAGAAATGAAAGTTTTTGTTGTCACTTCTCAGGGCACATACTCCAGAGTGAACAGGTTCCCAAGGCCCAGGTGAGCCATGGAAGCTGAGAGTCAGTTGCCAATGGCAACAGGCCTTTACCAGCAGCAGCCACAGGGTGGCGCAGGTGAGCCTTTGCTCCGTGTGGCTGTTCAAGGCTAGCACCACCCTGCTTCTGAGTTCAGATCAGATCTCTTCTCTCTTCCAAAGAGCTCTATGTGAACAAGCGGCAGAAAAGATTACATTTTCCTTTCATTGAAATGAGGCCCATGCACAATGAAGTGTTGAGCTGGACTGGGGAGTACATGAAAGAAAACAAATGGCCATACTTCCCTTTTGAGGAAATAAAATATCAAAGGAAAGTGCGTTAAATTTAATGGGAAAAAAAACTTGTGTTGCCCTGTTGCTCTTCCTCCCCCGAGCCTTCTCCGGCCCGCTCCTCATGTCCCAGTGACAGACAGGAAAGAGTAAAACCTCTGATCCACCCCAATATTCCCACAGGCCTTCAGCTAATTTCAGCTCTTTCCTTTGTTCCACCACAAATGCTGACACACATGTAGCTGCTGCTATAACTACATCCTCTAGGGGGCGCCTTCTCTCTCTTCTGTCTAAATCACAGGATCCTAGGTTTTTCACTGTACTCCCGAATCTGCTGATCTGGAGGCTTGGTCCAGGTAAGTATTTAATGATAGAGCGAGGCTCTACCCCACAGGGGGGCAAACCCTGGCTCTGGTGGGGCTCAGAGTCTGAGGATTTTTGTTTATACTCATCACTTAATTGCTCAATTAAAACAAATGACTTACCTCATTAAATGTGTTGGATCTGAAACGGTTGCTGATGTTTGGGTTAAAACTGAAATCAGCCTCGGTCTGCAGGTCTCTGGCGCTGGGCCTGGTCACCCTTTCTCTGACTCCTGGCTGATATTTGATCCCTTAAGTTTGAGTCGTGCTTGGCTTTCGCACATGAAAACACAATGCTTGGGTCCAGGGTGAGGGTTCACTGACCAGGTCAGAGTTTAGAATGTCTGTATGCATTGTGGGCATGAAACCAGGTTTGTAAAATAAGAATGAAACAGCTATATATTCACCTTCTGTATAAAAAAACAGGGAAGAGTTCCACCAATCACAGAGTACATTAGTAATAACCAGCAGAACAATGGCAATGGTGATTGGTGCATACTTTCAGGCCATTCATATGGCCAATCCATGGGTATTATTAGAAAGTATAGCCATCAATCACCATCTCTGCTGTTTTAGTTCTTACCAGTGTAATAGTGATGCTTCTCTCTGCCTTCTATACATGAGGTGACGTCAATCTCTGTTTCAAGCCAATGTTAGCTCTTTTTACCCTTCCTATTCTATCCCAGGAATGGAAGGGGTGAGAAGCAGGTATAATCTGTTTGTTAGTCTTGTTAGTTTGGTGACATTAATGCAGCAAAGTGACAGAGGAGCTGTGAGGGCATTCCGAAATGCCCCACAGGGTATAGCTCTTCTGCGCATTTTAACATTCCACACAGACCGTCCCCAAGGGCAATCTGCCGGTTACAGTGCTCTGAGTCTCAGAGCTGATGGCTGAAACACGGATCCCACAGTCTCTTCTCCCTCCTGTCACTGTTTGCTCTTTCCTTCAGAGTGGGAACAGACTGACCCTCTGTGCAGAAATTAATGTGTGTGATTTGAGCCTCATTCAATTAAACGGTTTTACTGGATTAGAGTTTCAAAAAAAATGCACACTGTAAGATAGATTAGCCACAAATGAGCTATGCTGCTCCTTTTTTCTGCTTTTGTGTGCCATTTACTCTGGTTAAACCAAATTTCAAGACCGAATAATTATTTTGCAACTCAGCTCAAAAAAGACCTTGGCCTAACCATTATACAGTTAGTCACAGATTTAAACCCATAACATAAATTCACATTACATCAGCCAAACAGCTTGTCACTGCTCTGTCAACACTAACCAATTTTTTTAATGTGCTACATTACAGTTAATTCATAGTCAGATCAATTTGTTTTTGTTTAAGTCTTAAATCATTACATCACAAATAAATGAAGCACAAATAGCTAAAGTCCCACTCTAGCCTGTTTAAGTCATGGAACATTCAGAAGTGACCTCAAAACACTTGCAAATTACTTGTTACAAATTACAAATTAAGTGTCCATTTTATTTTATTTTTATTTATTTATTTTTTTTTACAAACACTTGCATAGTATATTAATTTAGGTGGTTTCTGAGTTCTATACATCAAGCCACCCCTTCAATTTATTAAACATTTTCTGATTGGTTGATTGGCTCTTAATTGGCCTTGATGTCAAATCCCAGATTAGACGGGACTTCCTGAGGTTGCGTATGACCCAGAATGCCACACTGCTGCTCCTCAGACATAGATCCAGCAGAATAAACAGCGCGCCAAAGACGCAGGTGCGCATCAGATGCGTACGAGCCCAGAGATTTATGGGATATGAGTTACATAAACTCCTGGGAAGGGTTCAGCAGAAGCCCGTTTGCTTTCGAAGAATGATGTACTTCAGGACACAGAGTTCAGGCACATGACTGGGAGGGTGTGCTGTCCAAAGGTCAGCAGGTTCTAACATATTTTCTTTCTAGAGTCGTGATAAAGGGATGATAAATTCGCTCTTGTTTTATTTTACTCTCGCGGCATGGGGAAACTAACTAATGGATTTACTATATCCTGTATATCTGAGAGTTTATTGGCCCAATTCTGAGCTTCCTGCATGAAAATATACACCCTATTTTAAATATACTCACATTTTGGGCTGCAAACACACTTATTCCTGTGTATTAAAATGTCAGAATGTCTGTTTGTCTGACTATTAATTTTCCTAATCATGGTGTATATATTCCCAGTCTGAGCTGGTCAAGCCCTCAAGATCTGCTGATCAATGAGGAAAATTGCACAGGGGATTGGAACGTTTTTGAACTTAAACCATATCCATAACTATTTTCAGACATACAGTTACATAATGAGAACAATAAATGCCAAATATGCGCCCATTGACAGCTGCGCCCAATTTTGCCGGGGATCTTCAGCGTCTTGGTGATGGATCTAGACGGGGGCCATTTTTCTTTTTTTCCGTCTGTTTTCCATCGCTAAATCACGCAAGGCGGGCCATTATGCTGGAAGCAGAAGAGAGAGTTAAAGCTGAGAGGACCTAGCAGCTGGTGGTGGGGAGGCATTCAGAACCCATGCAGAGCGCCTCCATGTGGCAGAAAAGTGCAGTGAAATCCATCATGTCACAGGGCTGTGAGACTGATGGCTGAGTGGGTCACCTGTGCTAACACTGTGCTCTCACTGATCAGTGCTGTAGCTGCCTCTCACAGGTAACACTGTTATAGGTGACCTGTACAGGTGGCAGTGGTACAGGTGACTCTTACAGGTAAGAGTGCTTACAGGTGACTGATGCAGGTCACAGTGATGTAGGTGACTCTTGCAGGTAAGAGTGCTTACAGGTGACTGATGCAGGTCACAGTGATGTAGATGATTCTTGCAGGTAAGAGTGCTTACAGGTGACTGATGCAGGTCACAGTGATGTAGATGATTCTTGCAGGTAAGAGTGCTTACAGGTGACTGATGCAGGTCACAGTGATGTAGGTGATTCTTACAGGTAAGAGTGCTTACAGGTGACTGATGCAGGTCACAGTGATGTAGATGATTCTTGCAGGTAAGAGTGCTTACAGGTGACTGATGCAGGTCACAGTGATGTAGGTGATTCTTGCAGGTAAGAGTGCTTACAGGTGACTGATGCAGGTCACAGTGATGTAGGTGATTCTTGCAGGTAAGGGTGCTTACAGGTGACTGATGCAGGTCACAGTGATGTAGGTGACTCTTACAGGTAAGAGTGCTTACAGGTGACTGATGCAGGTCACAGTGATGTAGGTGATTCTTGCAGGTAAGAGTGCTTACAGGTGACTGATTCAGGTCACAGTGATGTAGGTGACTCTTACAGGTAAGAGTGCTTACAAGTGACTGATGCAGGTCACAGTGATGTTGGTGATTCTTGCAGGTAGCAGTGTTATTAGTACATAGGTGACTCCTACAGGAAACACTGTTACAGGTTGCAGTGGCCCAGGTAGCAGTCCTACAGAAGAGTCTTCCAGGTAACAGTGTTACAGGTAACAGCATTGTACATGACCCATACAGGTAATCATTTTGTAGAATACTCATACAGGTAAAAGTGCTTCCAGGTGACTGTTTCAGGTCACAGTGTGACAGGTGCCTGTTAAAGACGTTGTTTGGCCCTCACATCTGCTACATTTTTTCCACCCAAACTGAGCTATTTGCTTGTGTGCTGTACAGAGAGACTGTTTCCCACAGACACAGGGGGAGAACATATGCTAACATATATGACCCACACGGCTAATAATTTTATTCGAAACTCATACAGGTAACGCTCATAATACGGGTAACTCAGTTGCGTGGCAACCAACCCTCGCTTCTTCCCACACTGCAGATAAAGCACAGTGGTCTCACCAATGAGGGCCGTCAACCATGGCAGGTGATTACGGTGATGGAACTCCAGCAGACAGAAGTGGAACAAAAAGCTGGCACCTTTTACTCAGTACACCTTGAGTTCCCAAACTTTCTCTTACCCCCTAATTTAAAGCTACAGCTGATATACCTGGCACCCCTTTCAAACTCAGAGTCACTCGGTGAATTTCTCCACAAATTGATTCATCCAAATTGGTGCTTGTACACTGTATGGCTCGTCTCTGAAAACTGACAGAAAGTCAGCGCCTGGAAACGGATGTTTCTCTTCGTTTGTCAGCTTCAATTTGAGACGGCCGCTACTGACAGAATCATGGGAAGCTCTCGGTGTCAAAAAAAACCTGGGTCATCTCATGGGTTTATGGTTTTTGCGCTGGCAAGGAAGCAAATATTCCATGCAGCTGGACTGGAAGGGTCTCCTGCCATCTCCTTGGCAGAACATTAATCTGCTCATGCTTTATTCCGTTAGTTTCATTACTCACTTACATCTGACAGAGTGCACATGTGCACCCTTAAATATTAAAATGTCAGCTCCAGTAGACCTCAAAACTTTTCTTTTCTCTCCAAACTAAGATCGGCACACGTGCTCTTCAGCCCCTGGTTTAAACCTCTCCCTCTCCTCTTGTTTTGCTTTGGTGCGGCTCTTTATTACCTGTGGGTATGAGTTTCTCGAGAGACTTTTTTCTCGCCTGTGTTTTCTTCTGCCGTCCACATGTTGCCAAGCAACTTAGTGGCCCACAGTCTGAACCCTTATTCGATTACTTACCATCTCAGCAATTAAGTTAGTTTAATTAAATTTTAATGTACCTGTGTCGTGATGTTGATTGCAAGGAATCGCTGTTAACCTGCCTCATGGAGATTGTTGGTCATAAACTCTGGGATGCCTGTAGGAGGTGTTATTGCTATGAACTCTGCATTCCTGTTAATCAGACACATGGAGGAAAGTTTAGTTAGGTATGGGGGCCATAGAGACGTACGTAGTTTATGTGTGGTGGAAAAAGTTTCAGGAAAAACTTGCAAACATTATTTAAAACCCTTACTTCTCGTTTAATTTTGATTACAGCTGGAAAATACAGGAAATAAGGACCTTGGTGCAAAATGACAAATGCAAGATGGTGGCTCACACTGAAAAGATACTGGATCTTAAAAGTAAAGCCTGAATCCCTCCTCAGGGTGTTTAAATCCTGGTCATTCCATTTCCATCATTGCTGGAGATGATAGGGGGTAAGCTGGCTAAGTTTGTTGGTCTCATCACTACAGCGCCCTCTCTGGTCATGCTGGGTAGCAGGAGCCAAAAGCACACTGGCAATGTCTTCCTCCAACATCATCGGCAGTGTGCGATCAGTGGCGCGGCTGCTGTGTGTACAAGAAGCACGATTGTCCTCTCGTGAATGGGAGGAATCACATGCTCTGAGCCTCTCTTCCCAAAGCCAGCAGAGCAGGTGCTGCAGTGAGGTCAAGAAGTTCAGGTTGGGAAAATCAGGGTTAAAACTAAAAAGAATAAAAAATAAAAAGGAAAAGTTTTGTTTTGGGACTTTCTGTCTCACATGAACTCCCATGAGTCAGAGGGAAGGGGAGACGAGTCCTTTGAGTGTGAGCTGTCTGAGGGAGTCTGAAGGAGTCATTGGAACTGCTGTCCTCCCTCCTTAAGTGCGGGTCAATAACAGGTCACCGCAGGACTAATGGCTTTAATATCAGCCAGTGTGCCGGAATTAAAGATTAAACACTGAGTCACATACTGCAAGACTGCCACTGAAACATGTAATATGTTTTATCACTCTCAATCTGGGTCGCACCTGTAAGAACATGCTCGTGAAGACACGTCGGCCTTCCTCTTCCTTTCAAAGTGAGGGGAGACGTTGCGTGGAGAAGATTGTAGATACTCTATGTCTAGTTAGACCTGTGAAACTATCCTTGATCAGAGATGAACGTATGAAAGTCAGAATACAGAATACATGGAAGAAATGTAAGTCGTATTTTCACTGGTATTTGGCATAATGTTATAATGTGAACATTCTTCAAACGTTCTAAGAATGTTACATTGTACTGAACAATTTCTTTCAAGGTTACAAGAAAACATACCAGGTATGTAACGTTCAATGACCACGAAAAGAAAACTGGACAAAATTCACATCTTGGAAATAATTGCTCTAAAGTTCTGGGAATGTTCTGGCAACCAACAATTGTTAGCTGGCTCTCCAGCACTGAGCTGTGCCTGCAAAGTCTCTGCATCTTCATTGCCTGGCAAGCTGTCCCAAACGTTAACAGCACCTTCTGTAAAATTATACTTCCTGATGTGAGTTCAGATTTCACACTCAACATTTTCTCTGTATACCCACTCACTCCATACTGAGAAACAGAACAGGGCATTAGACAGTCAGTAAAGGTTTCAGACATCCAGAAAAAAAAAAACTTTAGAATTAACTTTTTGACAGCAGCTTGAGAAACAATATTTCAGCAGCAATCTGAAAGACTGAGTCATTTTCCCCTCATAATTACACAATGGAAGATGGAAGGTCATTTTCTCTGTGCCTGCAAGTGCTGGGGGCAGATACAATATCTTCTTCCAGAGGTGGCAGGAGCTAACTCAAACCAGTACTTAGCAGGCACAATACTGGGAGGTTTGGGGATGGCGGTCTGGTGAAGTTTTTTGCAATCTTGTGAACTGATAACCCAGAAATTGGACCCTCGCTGACAGAGCCTTCCACTCCATCCTCCAAACCGCTTTCTTAGTGGAGCTCTGACTCGCTTCCTCTAAAAGGCCCCTCAGATCAAAAGACATGAAAGGAAGAAAGAGATGATTCTGCGAATGGGTCCAAAGCATTTTCCTGATTGCAAACACTGATGGGAAGGCTCGAAATAAGGGGGTTTGGGGGTTATAAGGAGGAATACGAAAGAAGAATGAAAGTCTGTAGTTGTAATGATGTGATTATCCCTCCGTATGTTGCCATAGCTCATTGGGTTTAAATTGGTCACACTACCACTCGATTGGCATTCCCCTGCCTGCTCAACAGTGCTTCTACCTGGGACCCACGTGAGTCAGTGGTCATTTTGAAACCTATTAATGGGGATTGTGTGATCAAAGTCAGAGAAACTGTTGGTGCAGGTATCAGATCATGTGCTACAGCAGCCTCTCATAGAAAGCCTTAGAAGATGAAGGGTCATGTGAAAAAATCATGTGAATTTAAAGAAAGCTTCCTCAAGTGAAAATGTAACTCCCTGCAAAACATGTTTGAGGGAAGCAGTGCATTATGGGAGTACGGTAGTTACAAATTGCCACTCCACTAGTCGACGGTTGAATGATTTTTATGAATATGACATGAAAAGTGGCGAAACCACAATGAACTGTCAATCACTGACTTTTTCAACCAATCAAAAGGGTTTTCACTCTTCACACCAACAGATGATTGGTTCAAATCACTGAGTTACTGGTAACACACGGTATATCTACCCATTTCAGCACCATTTCTCCAATGCAACTATTCATTTTTCAGCTCCTCAAAACCTTTTCAAACATCCCTTCTCTGCCATTCTATGCAGATGAAATCTCAACACAGAGCATGTGAGGCAGTCTCAGACCAACCTGACAGCAAAATACCCCCCAAATTATGTTCATCTGTCTCTGGTGAGAGGCTGTTACGAGGGGAAAATAAGCTGTTGCATAACCTCAGCGAGGGAACAAGCGAACAGCAGCATCTAATTTTCCGATGTTCCATTCCGTGCTCAGATTTACGAGATGGCTCGCCTTGTTTCTGCTCACCTTTACTTACTAAGAATTATTTGTGAACAGATGTTTTTTCCCTTTAGCTTGTGCTTTATAAAATCCATGCAGTAAGAAGGTTATTCAGTCTGTAAAAATATCATGCTTCATAATGGCTGACACACAATGCACTTTCCCAGTTCATTGTTCTGCACCTGAATAGGGTGCTGTTGGACAGTCATGCCTCTGTTGCCGTGGTCCAAACCCTTGGCAAAATGGTCAAAATAGAGCACATGAAATGGCTAATGTGTTGATTTCAGGACTATTTGGCATTTCACAGATGTACAACACAACAGCTGAATAGCTGAAACAGTTTTAATCCAAACTGTGACGGAATGAACTCTGCCCCTGATAAAGCATATAACACAAAATCTAGGCTTGTCAAACAAATGATGTACCAACTATTCAATGTAACATAGTCTTTTTTCTAATTACTGCTCCATTTTTTAAAACAGATCCCTGAATGGGTGTAGCACTTCTTTATGTTTCTGAGGAGGAATGAATTTCATGTTGAAAATTGGGTTGAACTGTATACATCAGGACATCTATACAGGGAAATGGATGCTCTGGTAAGCAGACTGAGTGGGGGGGCTTTGAAAAGATTAAGTTAATGTTTTCCTTCTGACTTCCTGTTTAAGCTTATCTCAGCAGTATAGACAGAGCTATAGGCTTCTGAGGGCCAGGACACATTCCATATTAGACATGGGAAATACAGTGTTTAGAGGACAAATAATTGTGTTAATTAAGCAACGGGACACTTAGACAGCATGGAAACAGGGCAGACGGAAACGAACGGAGGTGGGATGAGGGAATGAGGGGTCATGAACATTTAGCTCAGCTGGGTCCGTACTGTGTGGCAGGCCTTGCCCCCAAGCTGCCGCCCCCCCCCCCCTCCCATGGAGTATGTACGAGGGCTGCTACTGATTGCAGAGTCCTGATTTCCTCCCAAACCCACACCCTCCATGTCTCCGACACACAGAGCCTCTCTGGCCTCCCGTGCCGCTTCAAAACAAGTGAAATCCCATAGAACAGTTTGTGTCTTAAAGGCCTTCTTGACCTATTGTTATTTTAGGTGTGCTCCACACCCTGTAGTTCAAAAATGGTGGTGGACAATGATCCAAGTCCAAAGCAGTCCATCTAGGGCACACTCTTATCCAGAGACACATCTACCCACAATCCATTCATACAGCTGAGTATTCATACAGTTCATACATTTTTACCTGAATTCAGCAGTTCAGGTAAAGTGTGTTACTAAAGGGTAAAACGGCTCAGCCCTTACCTGAAGGAACTGAAGCCACCTCTGATCTACATGACCAGCTCCTCAACCATTACACGACTCAATGCTGCTCAAAAATGAACAGGCCTGAGAAAGTATGAGTGTTTTAGAGCCAGCCAAAATAATGGAGATCAATACAAAATATCATTTTGTGCTCCTTTACTTTTAGTAACTGGTTGGGCAGACACGGAGAGCTGGTTATGTGGGAATTTGGGAATTTCTGATTAACACTCTAAACAGATAATGAGAGTGTCCTTTCGGAAATCTGCAATGGCAGAATATCGGAAATTAGCAAAAAACAGAACTTTCCAATGATGGACAATACTTTCCAATACTTAAGACACTAGAGAATATTTCACACTTCAGCTCTAGCGTGGTGTGAAAAATGTTAAAATATTTTGTGCTTGCATAACTGCAGTCAGATTTCATAATTGTTTAAATAAATTTCAGGAATTATACATTGGCAAGTTTTTTAAAGGACTGTTTAATGAACACTGCTAACTCCACAAGGAAATTAACATCAATGACCATCCACGATTTAAACTAGAACAATAAAACTGAAGTATGGTCTATTAAGACCATTTGTGCAATGTGACATGAAGTCCACCTTCCAGGGATATCCAGAGAACCCCACAAGCGCGTAGGGAACGTTAAACATAACTTTCCTAAATGTGCTTTCAAGCGGAAATTCCTGTGTTTCCACTCAATGGCTATTGGCATAGTAGAGTGTATATACGTCTCAGAATATAAACTGTATTGTTAAGGGCAAATCGTTAAGGACAAAACACTGACAAAACATTGTCATAAGGTTGTCACAACGTTGTCACAATATTTACACAATGCTTTGATCGCCTGCTGCAGTTTCCTGGCACACATCCTGACAGCACCCAGGCGACTTCAGGACAACGTATGTGTGAGAGACATCGTTTACCCCAACGGCATGTTCCACCCCTGATGTTCCCTCATTCACTCACTGAAGTCTTTTTGGGCCTCTTGGATTAAAAAAAACAGCATCATTATTTCCTACTTTTTTTTTTTTAAATCATCTTGCAGTTATAAAATGCGCAGATGTGCTTTCAGACCATCGCACTGAGTTAGCAGGGCCTGAGCTGGGGGTGTGATTTATTCCGTTCGTAAAAACGCACTCGCCCGCTTGTTCTACTGCCTGAAACTTGCGTAACCGCGACCCATTATCAGCCCTGAGAGCACACGGTGTCTGAAGTGTGATTTTGTTGCATAAATACTAGATTATATCGAACAGAGACAAACGACTTTGTGCCCAGATTCCTACCTCCCCAAACTTGACTCCCTAAACCCCCCCACCCCCCGCCCACTACACCCAGACTGGTTCATTTCCTGCTCCCCCACTTCATTAGTCCTCAGCTTCCTGATGCAAAAACTTGATGGCCATGACCCAAGACTTACTGAATGTGGCTTCCCATCTTCGGAGAGGGTGTTTACATTTCCCAAGAAGCACCTGTAGTAAACACATTCAGGGTATACAGGAAGGGGGTCTTTTGTTTGATGCATTTTACGCATACCTCTCACCGCGCACGTGAGAAATCATACCCACTGCAAGACTATTTACTCAGAATATTCCTGAAATGTTGACATACTATGAATACGCGAAAAGTAGTATTTCTGGTCATGTTTTTAAATCTTTGTGTAATGAAAATCTGTGATTTCATGTACAGAATAGTTTGTTTGTATGACGATAAATTGCTTGTAGCATTCGACACACAAATGTATAGAGGAGGCTCCTTTTCTGGCAGAACTAGATTTCGAGGGTAAAAGGGGGATGAAAGTCTGTTTGCATTCTCAGCATGTTTTATCCTTGTGTATGTATATGGAACCTTGATGCATAAAACTGCTGCACCATAATTAGGGATAAAGATGACTGGGTTGATTAAAGTAGCACTATTTGAGAAAGTTATGACATGAATTCCTACCTATTTCTGTGTACAGCAGTTTGAAAAATTCTTTAGTTTCAGAATACGATATATACATAGAGACCCATGAGCAGTGAAAAGTTGGGCAGGTAGTGGAACACTAACAAATTGACTGCATGTAGCTCTTTTGGAGTGGAAGAGATTACCAACAGATGGCGCTGAAGATCCTTTCAGGGTATCGATTCAAGACTCTGCACAGGAACTCTTCTGCAGTCGATAGGAAATTCCTGCATTGCCGTCTCATCGGTTGAGGACTGTAGTTTCACCGTATAGATTATGTAAAATGTATTGCTGTCTCAGAGTACAGACTCGTTAAGGAGGAAAGGCACATGACAGGTTAACATGAGAGAAAGGTCTTATCAAAGCAACCCGGTCACCTGCTCATCTGGTCTGCACTCACTGAATCAACACTCAGACTAAAAAAGAGGGATCAGAAACACTTAAGACACGGCATTGCAAAAACCCATTTATAAACACAATAATAAATACTTTATAATCATTAGTAATCTGTTTTTTATTCATTATGTATGAACATGATTTGCTGATGTGTTAGTGAACATTTACACTGATCCAGCGCTGAGATCAGCCTTCCAGCTGACATTTGACCTGGCACAGGCACCAGGGAGTCAGGCTATACTGGTTACCCAGATCAACCTGTCTCAAACACAGACAGAGTCATTTACTAATGTTCACTAACACATGGGTAAACCATATATAATGATTAATGTGTGTAGTTTATATCTGCATTTAATTTGATTTGCTGTTTCATTTCTTTGTATGATGAACCTCCCTTTTTTATTTGATGAACCTTTTCACCAAATGTGGAACTCCCCATTGCCACTGCCAGTTTGTCCCATGGTTGAAAGGTCCTCTGTCACTTTGGCAGTCTGCATCTACTGAAGTAACAGCTGCGCTGCAGTCTGCAGACTGAGCTGCGCAGTTACTGCTTCATTTCATTCTGAACTTCAGTGTGCGGCTCAGCTGTGCAGTTACTGCTGCGTTCAACCTGCGTTTCAGTCTGCAGTTAAACTGCGGAGTCGCTGCCTCTTGAACATGTGACTCATTTCATTTTACTTTCTCAAGTGTGTTTTGACATTCTTTTCAACCTGCTGCATACATGCATTCAAAATACAATCACCTTGTCATGCATTTGGTGATTTTTAAAAAGGAAAACTGTAATTCTGCTCTGTTGTTAAACATTTAATTCTGTTTTCTCATGGGTCTCTTTCTTTAACATGAGTCTCTTAGCAAAATGCTAAAAAAATAGCCACACTGGTTACAGTAGCACTCCATTACCCAGATGCCCCGGCACATCCAGTGTCTCTACACAGTCATACAGTCATGATAAAGGAGGGGAAGTGTGGAGCGTGCAGGGAGGTGTGGGGGGGGGGGGGGGCGGTGTTGCGGGAGGGGGCAGAGAGACAGATGAGTGGCTCCTGGGTGGGGGAGGTGGGGGGGGGGGGGGGTTTAGAAGTGGAAACCTTTCTGCAGTGATTGATAGTCTCAGGAAGACGAGGAGCAGTTTATAAGGGGATTAGGTCTGCCCCACGGGCAGGAAGTCAGTCTCTTTCCTCTGCGACAGCCCTGCTCCAGCCTGCGTGGGCTTCTTAAACTGAATTAGGACATGACTCACCAGAGTTAACTTAGCGCACCTTTCTCTGCTGTGCTCCACTCTCTATTTATGACTGCGGAGCGGAGGGGGCAGATCCACGGCTCAGCGCAGAGCCCCTCAGGCATAAACGCAGGACGTTTATGTGAGGGCAAAAACACATGTGCAAATGTTCCTGTTCTATTCATTTCACAGCTCAAGAAGCAGGTATTTGCCACATGGTTACAGGTGGCTTAAGGGGGAACGTGTATACTGACCATGTTGAAACTGCAGAGTTTCTTCAGGTTTTTCATTTTTCCATCGTCTGAGAACCTTCCATATCAAAAAACATGTCAAACGTGGAATCAAGGTGGGCTTTGAAGGTGGGCTTTCAGCTTTTCGACACTCTCAGGATTGTTCTCTCAATCTGTTGTGATTTTTACTTTTTTTATTTTAAATTTCCTCATGCATGTTAACCTTGGGCTCCTCTGGACTTGTTGGCCATGTGCAACAACATTCTCCCACCGAATCTGGCGGGGGAGGGGGGGGTCTCTAGGGGACACGGAATGGAATGGACACTAGAATGTGATGAGGCTCATGAAGGGGTCACCTGGATCTTACCGTTCCAAGGCAAGGCTGTTGCTTCACCAATGGAGACCTCTGTGGTGCATAACGACCCAAACTGCCAGCCACAGAGCTGATGCCTGGTTCAGGAATGTTCATCTTAATACCTGAGCCACCATCTCAGTATCCTTAGTTGAGGTGAATTGTCCTGTGTGCGGTAGACAGTTGGCTACAGGTGCATTGTGGGATATCAACCTTTTCTATGTCTGGTCTTGGCTGTCGGCTCCAGACTGCTTTCTCATGGCCCCCTGTGAATTACCTCATGCCATAACAGAAGCTTAATGCTACTTTCACGGGGTCAGTTTACATACACCAGAGCTGCATCGTGATATAAAGTTAATGGCTTTCCTATGAGCCATGCTGTCGTCCCCAGCGATCTCACGGTGTCCTGCTTGTCCTCATGTCTGTGATGCCTTGTGCAGCTTGATTTTGATGGAAGGGCAGGTACACCGCCAGTCACTGCATGCATTACAGCATGTTTACATGGGAGAAAATTAGCATCTCGGTATGTGGCTTTCATGAAATTGATACTAGCAATTAGCATTTTCAACAGACGTTACACCACTTTGGAGATGTTTTGCCCCATGCTTACAGTAGCATTCAGTTGGGCCAGACATGCAGGGGCCGAAAGCTGTAATACAGAGATCCTTGGAGGATTCCTCTTATGCTACCCACAAAGGTAACATCGAATGCCCTGCTACTAAGCACCCCCTTCACTATGAGATTTTACCCTCTGGCTCATGGTGCAGACCCCCCCGGGGTATGAGCAACAGGTACAGGGAAAGGAGTTCTTTCACCCCCACCGACATTTACCTTCTGAATTCAGGCCAGGTGCAGATATAGGGGTTATGTGACGAGGTTGAAGATGACGATAATGATGGTGATGATGTTGATTATTGATTTGGGATGCACTGGTCGATCACTCAATCGACTTCTTGGCACTTAGTATTCCAGCATTTTTATGTTTGTTTTTTTTTTTGTAGTCTATTTGTATGTATTGAACAGTGGTTTTTATGCCTTGCTGCAAACCAAATCGCCCTACAGGGACAATAAAGTTGAAGGTGAAGCTATAGACTTCAGTTTTCATTAGAGAAATACCGCTGTTTTCACGAGAGGTCAGTCATGAAAAGTGAGTCGTTTCAGCCAATTTTCACCAGTGTGAATGAGCCAATGTTCTGTATGTGTTTTCTGATTTACTACACAGGCCTGAGTGGGCAGCTGGTGTCACCGTGGAAGCTGTTTCTCCATCCGAACTGCTCCATCCATCAGCCATGGAGAACATAAGAAACAAAAGCCAGGTGGAAGGACTGCGGTTGTGATGTAGCAATCAAGCCACTGCTGAAGAAGAAACAGGTTTTTAGGTGCCATAATGGAAACTTCTTCCCTGCTCTGAGAGAGAAAAACCTGCAGAAGTCACATGACAACAAAAACAAGCACAACATTTTTTAGAATCATAAAAAAGACAAAACAGAAAACACTTATGCCTCTTCAAATCACTGATTTTTAAAAAATAAAAAAAAAATATTGGCTAAACAAGTCAGTGTCATTCCCATGGTGAAATAGCGAGGACATATTTTTTCGGTGAGGAAAATAAAGAGAAATGGCGGTTTGTTGCCTTTCTGTATGACAGGCCGAGAGCCGCGACTGGAGTTGGCAAAGTCTTGACTGCAATTCCAGACACACAGCTCCAAGCCTGGCTGGGCAGATAAATCAATATCTGAACCTGAAGCAATTTTACCTCCTCCAGAGTGATACGGCTCTAAATTGCTTTCCTCCGTGCTGCTTTGAGGATGGACTGTCCAACATTCGAGAGTTAACGTCTGGTCGACTGCCTCATGGAAAGCGAGAAAATAAAAAGGTAAGAGTAAAAACAATGAAAGTTACGTAACCCCTGCCATATACAGGACCTGGATGAAAACCTGCTGCAAAAAAACAGAATATTAACAGCAGGGCTGGGGTATTACATCTCTCCAAGAGGGAAGAAAAGAGCAGATCTTTCCTTTTTGGGTCAGGTTTAAGTATTTATTCAGTAGGTGGCAAAATATAAAAGACTTTCTCTCTCCATGGAAGCTGGCTTAAAGAGAGAAAATGCTATCAGGCAATGGTCCTAAATTATCTTTATGAAAATTGTTGTGCGGTTCTTTGGCTTTCACAAAATCCAACTTATGGGACGGGCAGAATAAATCAGAGCTCGTTTCTATGTTATATAAGGCTGTGATGTGTTTTATTAGCTCAATGTGTTTTTCTAATGAAGGTTTAGCTCATTGTTTAAGCTCTGTGGTCGAAAAGGTACAGCTAAGACCTGCAGGTGTGATGTAACAAGCCTCTGGTGACATCACATGTGCCAGGTAGCATGTGACGTGACTGGAAACGTGTGGCTGTTGCTGAATCGCTCTGGGGGACTTAACCTTTCCTGAAAGTTTGCTGTTGAGTCCAATAAACCGAGTCACGACGGGGGGGCTGAGGTGAAGAGGGGACTCATGGGAACGTGATTCATGAATCGATGAATCGTATCGGTGAAATGTCGATGCCTCACTTCACCCCCGAGCCTTCCTCTAACCCCCGACAGCAGGCTCCATTTCACTAAGCTGGAAAAAAAAAAACAAAGCCCCAAACCCTGACTTTAATCAAAGAAATACTCAAAACAAAAGCAGTGGTTCACAGGACTAGTCGTAAAAGTAATCCCCCCCATTTGCTCAGTAGCTCTCTATATACAGGGCAGCTGCATCACATTATTGATGAGGAATGGAGACCTACCTCTATGACCAAAATCACCATACTTTCACTGACATGTCAGCTCTCACCTCTCCGGGTCATTGTGCAAAACTGTTTTGCCAAACTGCACAATGAGATAAAGATCTGATAAGCACAGCAACCGTGGACACAGCCACAGTTTTTAAGATTACAGGGGATGTTCTCCTTCTGAAGACAGACAGCAATAATACGATCCTGAGCGCACTGAAAGCAGACCCTACGTTCAGGCAGGAACGATTTATAGCTTTGCCATGCGTGGCTTGTCTTCTGCCTTCTACCACAGCAAGTAGCTTACTGGATCATAAAGCCGTCTCCTTGATGATAGCAATGCGGGGCCAAGTATAGCGTATATTAAAAAAATGACTTTCAGAAAGCGGTCATAATTTCAACATCAGTGCCCCCCCTCCCCACACCTCCCACCTCCCGCTGTAGCTCTCAGGATGGCCCTAACATGTGCTCAGTCCTGCTTTGAAGTCCCTGGGGTAAAGACTCGTCCTTGTAAACATTTCCATGTATCAGGTTTTGCCCTTCAAAAAAAAAGAGCAGAGAGACGGAGCAGGATATCCACCCTGTCTGTTTTCATCGTACTTCCAATGAGCTCTGCCTCCCCTCTCTCACTCTATTTTCAGTTTTTTTTAAGGGAGCCATTTTCCAGATGCCCAGGTTTGACTCCCAAGTTTCAAAACAAAAAAACAGATGTCAAGTTCTAATCATTATTTACGGCTTGTATCGGTTGAGGTTTGAAAACCATCTTAATTTGTAGGTGTTAACTGATCGCTCACAGGACGCTTGTACCTTTGGTTCATTCCCACACACTGGGCAGCCATCTTGTGGACAGCCATCTTTGATTTAGAACACATAATAGCTGTGTTCCAAACCACAAACTTCCGTACTTCCACCCTCCGAAGTACATACTCCCAAGGATGAGCTGAAGTACGCACTCCGGAGCACAGTAGTATGGAGCATGGAAGTACGCACTCCGGAGCACGGTAGTATGGAGCATGGAAGTACGCACTCCGGAGCACGGTAGTATGGAGCATGGAAGTACGCACTCTGGAGCACAGTAGTATGGAGCATGGAAGTACGCACTCTGGAGCACAGTAGTATGGAGCATGGAAGTACGCACTCTGGAGCACAGTAGTATGGAGCATGGAAGTACGCACTCTGGAGCACAGTAGTATGGAGCATGGAAGCACGGTTTGGGACACAGCTAATGAGTGCCAAATGCAGTTGAAATGTATGGATGGACATCTGTCGGGACATATTGGACTGTGCAACTTTAGTCCTGCAAACACGTATCACTCATCAGAAATGTACGCAAAAACAGCATTACATGGACCAAAAAGACATTACCAGACCATCAAACAGTGCTTTAAAGTTTTAAAGTTATAAAAACGTTGACATTTGAAGGCCTTGTCTAAAGGTAGCTACCATATCTTCTATCGCCAGCTCTGAATGACTGACTGACTTTGCCATTCCTCATCCTGGACAAGAGCAACAAACACTGAAATTGAAAAGTGCACAGCTTGCTTAGAAAGCCAAGGCCTCTCTTTGCAATTTATGTTCATGTTTGAGTGAGCAGTGACATGGCCATAAAAACCCACAGAGGCTGGCGCTGTGGTGAAAGGGCTCGAAATTGTTGTGTTTGCGTTTCAGCTGTCGTGGTAGTGATGATGTAATTACCGTCACAGATTTATGGAGAGGTCCATAAATGTGTTTGAGAGAAAGATAAAATTCCTGAATCAGCAGTTGTTCAGATTTCAGACATGGCTTCCCATCGTATCGCCCCCTGATCCAAGCTGAAACTGAACCTGAGACAAACTGAAAGTGGACACAACAGTGAAACGGATTCTGGGCAGTGCTTACTGTCAGGGTTCCCATGATCTCGGCCGTTCTGCCAAGGGGTCCCCAAAGCTCGGTTTTGGGGGACCCATGTGTATTCTGCTTTTCATTACTTCCATGAGAGTTATCTCTGATCTATAGCAACCTAGCTGTTTAACTAAATATTGAGGTAATTGTTTTTTTTTAATTAGATCATTTTAGTAGAAAGATTCACCCCTTAATGTCACATTATGCCATAAACAGATATGAATATTACATAGGGTGAAAATCCTTTCATTCAGGCAGATCAATTCTGACAACTACTGATTTTATTTTCTCTAATTTGCTATGACAAATGAGAAACATTTTCACCTGATTCCCTGACAGGTTTACAGGTTACACGAACGATGCTCTAAAAGGGAAAGTCTGAACACCTGGTCCTTCAAACTTAGATATTTCTGAAAAACTAAGAGTTCAAAGGGAAAGACAATGGTTCTGATCCAAATCTGCACTACGTAAATATTTGTCAACTTCGAGTGGTCACAATTTTGGAGCTGAAACACATTTTCAATGATCTTAATTAATGAGGATATCGATAGGGACAAAAACCGGTAAGGACACACGGGTCCTGATGACGATGTTACCCCGGTTCATCTCGCACCGTCACGCACATCTTTCTGTGAATATGTTACCCTTCCCCCCCCAACCCAACTGTCCTGTCAGCGTTCGCTCAGTAACCCCCCCAAAATCTCCACCTCAGTCTCTGGTTCAGCCAGGGTGGGCCCGCATGGTTTGGGAGGAATAAGCTCCAGCTCTTGGAAGGTGTCTGGGAAATATGTGGGAAAGTCCAGAAAAGTCAATCTGTGGCTCATCACTCTGGTTTTGTTTTTTTTTCTTTGGTTTTTTTTTTGGCCAGGAGGGCAGCATTGTTGCACCCAGTGTCTTGGGGGGGGGGACTGGCTCAGACAGCTCATCCATTATGTTAAAGGCCACGCTGTAAGGGCAGAGCATGGGGTCTGAGTCTCTGCCATTTATCTTTTCTCCTTCTCACGGCTTCCCACAAGCCTACAGCCAATAAACCCCCGTCTCGTCTGTCTCTGGGATGAGACGCGAAGCTGAGGGCCTGACTCACTGCACTCGTTAAAGTTCCCATGGCACTTATCGCAAATGGCAGGGGTGAGAGCCCCACGGTGCCCTGGCTGAATTCCCAGCCTGCCTTTCTCAATCTGGCAACCTAATCAATTCCCCCCAGTGTAGCTTGCTTTAGCGAAATTCCCACTCTGCCTTTCTCTATCTGGCAACCTAATCAATTCCCCTCAGTGTAGCTGGATTCTGCTAACTTTAGAAGTACCAATCTACCTTTCTCAATCTGGCAACCCCACCAATCCCCAAGTTAAGTGGTGCAATAACCTAACTGTCTCAATCGCAATATGGTTGCAATGAATCACACATGTCACTTTTGAAAATTAGATTTTTGTCCCACCCAGGTTTCGAGTTGTTTTAGGCAATCAAAAATGTTTTCTCTCCAAAGTCAACCACATTTATTGGTTTTGTCATCCAGTTCTTAATTGTCAAACAAATTGTTTAGTTTCAGTGCCCACCTCGCTAATTCACCTGTCAGAATATAAATGAATCAATTAAAAATGTATCCTCTTTCTAAAGAACGCATTAGCAATTTTGCACTATAAAAAATGAAAACTTAAGTTGATTTGACAGATTAAAATGTTGTGAACATCAGAAATGTATTCTTCATGGCGTGCATAGCTACTTGTAAAATAGTGTGTCTTAAGAGGGTTAATCATTCCTGAGGATGTGAGTGAGATCCAGTTAAGAGCATTTAGCGGGGTGCTGCGGTTTGAGCGGTGGTAATTGCGTTTGGGATGAGTGCTGTGGAGTGTGGGAGTCCCGTGGGACCAAAGTTTTGAGCAGCTGTCCTGCACCCCAGTGATCCCCTGCATCCCAGCGCTAAAACAATGCCACTGATCTCATCTGGCAGGGCACAAATGTATGGGAAGCTCATTTGCATGTGTGTGTAGCTCTAAATATATCTGCCATTTTGTTCCATTTTCCACACACGTGATTGGCCCACACGGTCTGCCACCAGCACATTTCTAACTCCTCTGTCAGTGCTGGACACACAGGAATCTGTTGAAGCTCCCTGACCTGACTTGACTTACACCGTGGCGGCACCTGAGAACAGAGGCAAATTCAGTGATCATGTGACCATGATGTGTCATACGCCATTACCAGCACAATGGGTACACAACCTTTCGCTCCAATCAGTTACTGCTCCCTTATGTCACTCAATCACTTAGTCATGCGCCTGTTACGTACTGACACATATTAAGCTTCATTTTTTATTTAAACAGCACAAATAACTCATTTCACTTCATTGTTATGATGTTATTATGTCACCTGTATTACCTACATGAATTGATTACCTGTTCTATCTGTCTTTGTGCGTGTGAAGTATTCTGTGATGCACTTTATTGAGGTTTATTTTGAATTTTCCAAACCAGGGACTGTGACAGCCTGGCCTCGGTCTGTGTTTCTGCTATCTCTGATACAACATAAAGTCAACACACACTCCAGAGCTGCTGCTTATCCTGGTGTGTGTTTACGCTCCCCTGTCAGTGAGACCGTTAAACCCCCCCCCCCCGTCCTCCAGCCCCGCCTTCAGAGTGCCATCTCTGTGCCCATTCTTCACCCAACATGTAACGAACAAAAGCTCGTATTTTACAAACCACCGTCTCCCTTCCTGTAAAACCAGGATGAGCGTTTGTTTATGAGGATTGCTGCTGTCTAAACACCTCTCTGTTTGGACACACAAACAGAATCTTGGGTTTACTGAAGCAGAGAGCAGAGGGACCCGCTGCTAGCTGAGAGGCTGTTTAAAGCAGAGCTGCACTTTCTGACTCCATGTGTTGACAGCCACATAAATAAGCCAGAAATAAAGCAAAATTGCCCAGAAAGTTAAGTTCTTCCTCAACAACTTTCCCTACATACCTACAGTACATACAACCAGGAAAAAAGGTATACAGGGTCCAAGGGTTTGAAGGGGCCCATGAAAATCTGGGGATGTTTTTTTTATAAAGAGTGGAGGGGCCCACAGAGCCTGCCTGTGTACAGGGCCCAGAATGTCTAGCTACACCCCTGCATACAATCAACACCATACATTAGTACATATTTATAACATACTCATTAATACAAATATCTCCACTTAAGGCCATCCTCCTCTCCAACAGGACTGACGGTGCGATCCTGGAAAGTGACAATAGCTTTGATCTGCTGTTTTCTATAAATATTTCAAATGCTATTTGCAAATGATGCTTTAGTCCTGTAAATATGCCATATTTATAGTGCCTGCGTTTTTAGATACCATCGTCTGTGTGTTATATATGACTTTGCTTCTGAGCGCCAGTTGTCCGTGTGTGGTACAGTCTAGTCTTAACCTAATTGCCCTTAATGGATTTATTTATTTCTGAAAAAAACTACACTTTCCATGGAAAGGCTGAATCACTAGTTGTCTCACCAATGGGGACCTCTAGCCATAGATAAAGATGGA
This sequence comes from Albula glossodonta, assembly GCA_019788955.1. Classification (NCBI taxonomy): domain Eukaryota; kingdom Metazoa; phylum Chordata; class Actinopteri; order Albuliformes; family Albulidae; genus Albula; species Albula glossodonta. Next base: position 2,448,432 of record JAFBMS010000127.1, read on the forward strand.
GAAGTAGGACACCTGGGCCGTGTTATCTCTGAAAAACAGTGAAAAAATAAAAGAGTTATCCATCATGAAATGGCCTGGCTGAGATGATGGGGCACTGGTCTAGCGAGCCGAGCTCAGACCTCTCCACCACAAGCCTGGCTGAGGCAGTGCAGTCCAGAATGATAAAACCACCTGCTTTTTAGGACAATATTTTAACACCAGTTACAAAACAACTCAGGGGAGTCCTTGGTAGTAATGTGTGCTACTGACATCGCTGTTCCCTGGTTGTATGTTCAGATCGCTCAAGATCGTTCTGTCTGGGTTCTGAGAGTAACAGGGTACTTATGACATATCCGTTTTTGACAATGACAAGAGCGACCAGAAACACCAGAAGGGTCCATTCTCTGAACGAGAGAGGTTCAATATCTTTTCCCCACTCTCTTTTCTCTTCATATCTGACATGGTGTCAACCTTACAAGATCTTTTTTTTCATTTTGGGAATTTCAATCTCCAGTCCATGAGAAGCACAAGTTTGATGACCACTGGCCTAGACAATATGTGACTGGTGTATCACATCTACGGCCACTATGGGCCAAATTCAGATCTGTGTTTCTGTGCAGTCTGTGTAAGTGAATTTATAATGCAGTAAATGCACTTGGGTGCAGGTGTGAATTCTTCTCGGGGCTCACAGGAGTGAGAACCACCAACCTTGTAAGTCCCAGTCAAGCACCTTATCCACTAGGCCATTGGCTGCCCTATGTACGGAGCCTGTGTATAGATCTGCAGGACAATCATTGAAGTCATGTGGGAAATAATGTGAAAAATGACTGAAGCTTCACCTTTGCTCCTGATCTCTGGGCTGAACGGAAATGAAACAGAC